>JBAMJV010007032.1:0-56076 GCA_037951105.1 Echinarachnius parma | reverse complement strand
TGGCGTGCTTTGCTGGATCCATTCTCCTACACACAATCATTTGCCCTCATTTACTCTTCAACTCCTCCATCATAATCTGCATATTCCTACACAATTTCTCTTCAATTCATCACGTTGGCTTTTATATACCTCATTCTTCTGCAACCTGTCTTAAACTATCTCTGTCATGCCTCCCTTTATACCTTCTCCTTGTCACACTCCCATGCCTCCCTTTATACCTTCTCCTTGTCACACTCCCATGCCTCCCTTTATACCTTCTCCTTGTCACACTCCCATGCCTCCCTTTATACCTTCTCCTTGTCACACTCCCATGCCTCCCTTTATACCTTCTCCTTGTCACACTCCCATGCCTCCCTTTATACCTTCTCCTTGTCACACTCCCATGCCTCCCTTTATACCTTCTCCTTGTCACACTCCCATGCCTCCCTTTATACCTTCTCCTTGTCACACTCCCATGCCTCCCTTTATACCTTCTCCTTGTCACACTCCCATGCCTCCTGTCGTTATTCACTTCTTTCTACACCCTCCCCCCTCTTTACAACCTCTTCTACCTCACTTTGTCCATTTTTAACCTTATGCTCACCTTATGCTTATGCTCCTTTATACACCCACGCTCTAAACACCTTCTTTTGACACCAACAACAACCTTTATGTACTCCTTCTTTCATGAAATGTTTCCACTAATAAAAACCCAACCCTATGCATCTGTCACAACCCTGCACCCCTCTTGCACATCATACCATCCAAAACATAAACCACCCATCACATCACACATGCCATCCCATCATGCATCCCCTCATGCACCATCCACCCTCCTCTCCATGTACCTCATTCCACCCCCGCACTCCGCCCCTACTCTGTGTCCCCGTACCAATTAACCATGTTCAGAGCTAGTCAATGAAGTGGATGAATTGCTTGCCAAATCAGGGATCAACATGAGCATTGAGGGAGAGACTGATGATAACCCGGACATCACCATTGACGAGGTCAAGGATTATGAGTGAGTACTTTTAACAATGATAGAATGTGGAAGTGTCATGGTATATTGGTTCGGGCCTTCATCTTTAAATATGAGGGTCGTGGGTTCAATTCCCAGCCATGGCACGTATGTCCTTCAGGAAGACACTTTATCCACATTTGCTGCTCTCAACCCAGGTGTAGTAAATGGGTACTTGGCAGGAATTTATTCCTTTAAATGCTTGAGCGCTTGAATAAGGCTGCTCGGCTAAAGTGAAGGTAATAATGCTCCAAGTTTGAGACTTAACTGGAATAAAGCGCTTTACAAAACTGGACAATTATTATTATTATTATTATTATTATTATTGTCAGCATTGGTTATTACAGTGGAACCTCGTTATGACGAGGACCTTGGGACCAAAAAGTTACCTTAATATATCAGGTAATTAAACAAAAGCATATATGTGACCTTACACCACAAAACGACCAATAAGTCGGGGAAACTGATTGTGCTGATTTTTATATAACATTAAAATAGAAGTCATTACCTTAACCCTAAAAAGACTGGGCTATTTTGAACCTTAAACAAACGGGGGGGGGGGGGGGGGGGGGGGGGCTAAAAGGCCCCCCCCCTAAGATCTCGGCAACCGAAACTCCAATCGACTCCAAATATGGCATCGTGATAGATGTCCATAAGGTCTACAATATTGCGTAGTTCAAAAAAAAAATTTGATTAGAATATGCTAATTAGAGCTAATTAATTATGCAAAAATTGTATTTTTATGCCTCCGCAACGAAGTAGCCGGAGGCATTATGTTTTCGGGTTGTCCGTCCGTCCGTACGTCCGTCCGTACGTCCGTACGTACGTCCCGTTCTCGTGATCGCGTTATCTCAAGAACCGATTGACGGATTTTCACCAAACTTGGGTCATGTATGTATCTGGGGGGGCCGATGATCTGATTAGATTTTGGGGTCATGAGGTCAAAGGTCAAAGGTCACAGAGCTCATTATATATGCAAAAACAGCTCGTGATCGCGTTATCTCAAGAACGGATTGACGGATTCTGACCAAACTAGGTACATGTATGTATCTTGAGGGGCCGATGATCTGATTAGATTTTGGGGTCATGAGGTCAAAGGTCAAAGGTCACTGAGCTCATTATATATGCAAAAACAGCTCGTGATCGCGTTATCTCAAGAACCGATTGAAGGATTTTCACCAAACTTGGGTCATGTATGTATCTTGGAAAGCCGATGATCTGATTAGATTTTGGGGTCATGGGGTCAAAGGTCAAAGGTCACAGAGCTCATTATATATGCAAAAACAGCTAGTGATCGCGTTATCTCAAGAACGGATTGACGGATTCTGACCAAACTTGGTACATGTATGTATCTTGAGGGGCCGATGATCTGATTAGATTTTGGTGTCATGAGGTCAAAGGTCAAAGGTCACAGAGCTCATTATATATGCAAAAATAGCTTGTGATCGCGTTATCTCAAGAACGGATTGACGGATTCTGACCAAGCTTGGTACATGTATGTATCTTGGGTGGCCGATGATCTGATTAGATTTTGGGGTCATGTGGTCAAAGGTCAAAGGTCACAGACCTCTTTATATATGCAAAAATAGCTTGTGATCATCAAAATTGAGTTGACAGAATCAATTCAGTGTACATGTTGATTTGGGCTTGATATAAATCGCGTAATGGCGGAGGCATCATTTTCGACTGCGCGCAGTCGAAGATCCATCTAGTTTTGTATTTTTTGTAGTTTTTTCGGCAATCGAAACTCCAATCGACTCCAAATTTGGCATGGTGATAGATGTCCATGAGCCATACAATATTGCATAGTTAAATTTTTTGTTTTAATTATAATATGCTAATTAGAGCTAATTAATTATGCGAAAATTGCATTTTTTTTCGTATTTTTTGCATTTAAAAAATATTTGTTATATATTTTTTCGATGGAATAAAATATTAACCATTATTCAACCATTTGTAGCCCAAAATTAAATAATTGCAGTGATCAGAATGAAAAATAATGAAGATTTTGTCTATTCTAGGAAAAAGTCAATTTCCATAGGATTTGTACACAAATCACAAAATTTAGCGATTTTCGGGCCGACACTCACTTACAAAAGGTCACGTAACTTTAGAACAGTACACCCGGTTGTCGCAAATTTGGTATCAAAAGTTGCGCAAGACTAAGGAAAAAAGTTGTGAAGTAGCACCGTAAATTTTTTAAGCGTTGCGAAGTAATCGCGAAAATAGAGGAGGGGGGGGGGGATAAATCAGCCCCCCCCCCCCCCAGTCTTTTTAGGGTTAAAAATGATATATAATTTGTTATAATTGGACTTAGCAAACCCTCTCAAAATGAACGCCAAAAATTTGGAATATGGCTGAATCATTTTTAAAATAAGGGAGAAACGGGCCGCTTAGAAGATCAGTGTCCATTCAAGCGCTGTAATGAGATCACATTTTTTTAGATGAAAAATAATATTTAAACATCATTTCCGACGCTCAAAATTTCACAGAAGGTAGGTTAAGATATGCTTATTCAGGAAATACCAAAATCCTAAATCATATATTTTGAACAAAATTTGACTATTTTAGCTAATAAAAGAGAAACTACCACAGCGACATAACACTCGTTTTGTGGTGTAAGGTCACATATAAAGAGTTAGGACCAGCAAAATTACCTTGTTATTAAAAGAGGGTTTTGTTATATCAGAGCTCTTTATAACAAGGTTTCACTACTATTTCCGTTTATATATGCAAATATGCAAATATAACTTTTAATCACAATGTCTCAAGATCTGGTCAACAAATTATCTAACTTGGTACCTGATTGTAGCTTAGGGTGCCAATGTAGCCATCAGATTTTGGGCGAGTCACATAACCACTGCCAAAGCAGCAGACTCAACAACTGTGGTACCTAACTTTTGTTACCGCACGCTCAGATAACGTACCATGCATACCATTGGAAAACATGGCCGCTTCCAGTGGTCGGTCAAAACAGATGTTAGTGGTCTTAAAAACATTGATTATTTCCATTATTAATGATACCCAAGAGCAAATATATTATTTGAAGTAACAGGAGTTATGCACTTATCAATAACCGTGAGCAAAAATGCCAGCGTTTGGTTCCCCTTTTATGACTTTTTTCTTTCCATTTCCCCTTCATACAGAAACAAAGGCAAGGAGGAAATTGTTAATGGGACTGGTAAGAAGACTAACATATTGTGTATTAACATTTTATTATTAACTTGTCATTTTTATTATCAACTAACTGAATGCATATTTGAGGGTTATTTTAATAAGGTAATTCTATAATGTTTTTCCATACTAACTAGCTAGCATGTATTCAATGTTTTTTGTATATACCTAATATAGAGTGCCATTATTACCATATTGTATTTCATTTTCATATTATTTTAACAACTAAACCTTGTATATCTTTTCATTAATTCACTATTCACTTATATATACAATTGATTGGTATTATGGTCTATAGCAAATAAAGAAAATCAAACACTCATAAGCATCAACCTTTAAATAAAATAATGTTTAGATATTGAGCAAAGACAAGCAAAGACAACATATAAAACTGACTATTCATCATGGCATATTATAATGTAATGATATATCATGATTACTCATGTCCATGTGTGTATGTATTTCAGATAAATTACTCCATTCATTCAATTCATATACAATAAATTCACATACATTTCATGTATCACCATCACATCAAATAAGTAAAATATTCACAAATTAAGTGTTCATATACAACATTGCTGATTCTCCTCCCAAAGAACAAAGACAACAACCATGCATTATTTATTATGACAAACATAATATAATTTCATATCAAAGGAATTTCCACGAAAATTCTTGCTTATGTTCAAGTTTATCAGAAGCCTTCATTTTACAAAAAAAAAGTCTCATATATCACAATATCTTGTGAGGCAAACAATGATGAAAGAGACACCACATAATTATGCGACTCACTTAAGATTGTCAGATGTATAAAGAATACATTCATAAAGATATTAAGGAAACAAGTGAATAATTGCTGCACTTATTTTAAAAGGAACATTATTACTTTGTGATGCTTACATTCACTTTTATTTTGTAACATTGTTTACTTTGCAGATGGGGTTTCCAAAACTTGATTTTGTTGCTTTCATTTCTATTATTTTTGTTTTGACTTGTTATACTTTGGCCATGAACTTTTGTTAATTTGTTTTTGTTAAGTAACTGCTTAACTGATTATATTTTATTTATTTATCAAACATTTCATTATGAAAATTAGCGTTAAGGTCGTTTCAAAACATTTTGATATACAGTATGTATTGACAAGTTAGTATATGAGTAGGAGTGGACTATTGAAGGACTGATTTTAGTTCAATAATTTAAATTTGTGACCTAAAGTAAGTGGCCAAAACACTGTTTTGCAAAAATACAGACTTTCAAGTGATACTTTCTAGTTTATACCTGAAATATTTGTATTGTTTGATGTTGCTCATACTTGTCTTAACTTGCCACACTTTCCTAGTTTCCCCCCCCCCCCCCTTGTCTTTCAATAAATTCTAGTCCTCCTTCATTCCCTCCAGCCCTCCTTGAAAGCCTGCTCTTCCCGTTGGCCCCTTCCCCCAAATTCCCATTTTTATGCCTCCGCCAACGAAGTGGCCGGAGGCATTATGTTTTCAGGTTGTCCGTCCGTCCGTCCGTACGTACGTCCGTACGTACGTCCGTACGTACGTCCGTCCGTCCGTCCGTCCGTACGTACGTCCCGTTTTCGTTCTTGCGATATCTCAAGAACCAGTTGACGGATCAATTTCAAACTTGGTATGAGTGTACATATTGGGGTGACAATGATCTGATTAGATTTTAGGGGTCATGAGGTCAAAGGTCAAGGTCACAGGACTCAATATATATACAAAAATGCCTCGTTCTCGCGATATCTCAAAAACTGGTTGACGGATTAAATTCAAACTTGGTATTAGTGTAGATATTGGGGTGGCAATGATCTGATTAGATTTTGGGGTTCATGAGGTCAAAGGTCAAGGTCACAGTACTCAATGTATGTGTAAAAAAGCCTCGTTCTTGCGATATCTCAAGAACCGGTTGACGGATCAATTTCAAACTTGGTATGAGTGTACATATCGGGGTGCCACTGATCTGATTAGATTTAGGGGGTCATGCGGTCAAAGGTCAAGGTCACAGGACTCAATATGTATGCGAAAATGGCTTGTAATGGCAAAATTTCAAGAACTGAATGTCGGATTTCAATCAAACTCGGTACCTGATTGTATCATAAAGAGTTAAAGTAGCCATAAAATGTTGGAGTCATGAGATTGAGGTCAAGGTCACGGGACTCATTATGCATGCAAAAAAGCTTGTAATGCCAAAATCTCAAGAACTAAATGTCAGATTTCAATCAAACTTGGTACCTGAATGTTTTTTAGGGAGCCATCAAAGATTAGGATCAGATGGTTAAGGTCACAGGACTCCAAATATATGAAAAATATTTAAAAAAATTAAATCAGTGCATGTTAATTTGGGCTTGATATTAAAATCGCGTGATAGCGGAGGCATAATTTTCGATTGCGCGCAATCGAAGATCCATCTAGTCTATGTTTATTTTCTATTTCGCGACAAAATTTGCGATAAAAGTTACACAAAATGTTATAATTTTGCATATGACTGGTATCTGTTTTGTTTACAATGCAGAATAAGGACAGAAGTGGAGACGTAAGGCTGGAATCAAGCACCTACAGAAGTCGTGATCTGAGATGGAAACGCCCCCAGCACAAATGGACCAATTCTTCTCAACGCCAGGGAAATGAAATTAAACGACATGAATGAGATGTGCCACCACTAGTGTGTCTACATCAGATTAGGATTGGTTGTTCAATACCGACACAGACAGACTTAATGTAATGGAAGATACTGACAGACAGACCTGTTGGGATGTAGGTACGACCAGCTATGGAGACCACCTGTTTATAGCAGTCTTGACTCCCGGGAGTGAGACAGAGTTCAAAGGTCAATTCATCTCTCTATTAGGACCTCCTCCTTCTAGAGACCACCTTTGCTATGTTCCTAAGGTGCTCTTTATAGACAGTGTGACTGTAGTATGATTTATTTAGATATAGTGCATCTCGTATGAATTAGATTTGGAGCCCTCTGATTGCCGTTATTTAGTTGATTGCCGAATAGAACCGATTAATGCATTTGACCCTGGCCAGAAACCCTTGTTTGACTTTACGCAGAATGGACCCATTTTGGGACTTAAATCCCTTCACCTCCAGTTTATTCCCCCCCCCCCCTTTGCCAAAAGTAAGGCATTATTTTGTGTGTAACTCCCCCCCCCCCCTACCCTGTTCACTCCCCCCTCCCCCTCTCTCCTCTATTTACTTGCCTGACTTGCCAATAGTCCTCATGGCATGGGCATGATTTATGATGAAATTCAAAGAATTGATATGTTGTAGTTGGTATTGTTGTTATTGTTGTAATGTATTTGTACACAGAATTGAATGGTTTAGCCATTTGTGATGGCGAATCACTTTTTTTCAGGCTACTTGCAAATATCATGTGTAGCTGTATATTTGTATTGTATGTAAGAATGTTGCATAATTTCTTTTTTGTATAAAGATGTAGCCGATTATGGTTTTCGACTGGGACAAAATTATGAACAAAATGAGATTTGTGCTGAAATAATCCATATGCCTATTGTGTGAACATATGCATAAATGACTTTGGTGTGGTTTTGGATTAATGATATTCAACCTTTTTGAGAATTATTTGGGTCGAGTATAACACATATTCTTCATACACCTCGGTCTAGTGGGGAAGCACCAGGTTAAGGATTAATGTAACCTATACCTATGTAGATTATTGAAATAAGAAATAATATTTGGTCACAATCAGAGTAAATGTTTACACTTAGTGAGTTTGTAACCCTTTGACAAAATAGAAGTAAAGATAAATGTATTATTGCACCGATCTAAATTCTGTGATTCTTCCTACAAGGTTTGAATAAATTGTGATGTTAAAATGGTTCCTTTCACTGTATGAGAAAATACGGAAACAAGAGGTCTTGCATTCATCATGCTTTTTAAATTTGGAATATTGCATGTTTGAATCATATTGTTCATAAATTATGTTGGATTGCATTTTCCCCAAAATTAAAAAAGGGGGCACAATTTAATTGAAATGAAGCAGACAATTAATCTGCAAGAGCTACCATTTGTTCTATAATTCGGCAATGACTTTTCATAAGTGCACTTGCTTATATCTAAAGTGGATAAATATTACTTGTTGCTGGTAATGTCTTCTTCAAAATATGATTTGAAAAATCTGCTCAAGATGACATGTGTGTATCAGTACTTGCAATGGAAGCTGTAAATAAATGCAAAATGGTTGTAATTCTTGCAAAAGTGTGTAATAACAAAGTGAAAACTTGTTTCTGAAGTTTGTAGCAAAGGTGTAATTGGAACTTGTCAGTACGAATCTTTTAATAAAAAAGTGAAAATATAAATTTCTCCAAAGCATAAACCATGTACTTGTTGAAAATGTTTACTGTTTAATGTATGAAGACTTATAATATGGACCAATAATATTTTGATTTGCATTGATATATTTTTGACCAAAGGACATAAGGGTTTTTGTGTTAGCTCGCATATAATTATTGTATAATTGTGTGTACTTTTTTTCTTGACACTATTCAATTAATTGCCATGTTACTTCATGGTTGTGATTGTCTGAAATGTTCCTGTTTTTTAAAGGGACTTTGCTGGCTAAAAAATTTAATTAAGTTCCAATGAAAATCAGTACACAATATTGAATATTCTGGTACTAATGCTTTCTGTCCATGGTACTAACATATTTATGGCACTTTGATGAAATATGTGATCATTGTTATTTATCTTTTGGATGATAGATCGATTTGGTGAACATATTTTTATTCAACAATTATTATTTTGAGTGTCAGTATATCTGCCCATAAAACAAGTCCCAAAACTGATTGTACTTGCTGTGCCTGAAAGTGTAATGACAATGTTATGAATGGTACATGTGTTTGTTTACATATTTCGATGATGTAAATTTGTAATAAAAGTTAGTGAATTTTTCAAGTAGATAGTTTTTAGATGTTACATAATTTGGGCTCAGATCCTTATTTGTGTATCAAATTATCACACATGTAAATTTAATTTTTGCGTTCAAATTATCACACATGTAAATTTAATTTTTGGGTTCAAGTTATATATCTGGTAACAAAATCAACAGCAGCATCTGCAAGGATGAAACGTGAGAAATTGTAGCATTCCATTCGTAGTAGAAAAGTTTGCAATTTTATATTGTCAACTATTTCTTTTTGTCTTTGGATTATTAACTGGCTTAAACAAAGTAAAGTTTTTTGTATTACTCCATTTTGTTTCATTTTGGAAATTAAAAAGTGTGTCTTTCTCTTATGGACAAGAATAGAAAGAACAACAGTGTAGTATTTAGAATGTTGAACTCAATGTTATATCAATAAATGTTTTGTGTTGTGGTTTCAAATCAGGCAATGTGTAATTGATGGAAAACAATGAAAAGCGGTGCAAAATTGCTAATGCACTAAATCAATCTAAAATGTTTCCTTTTTCTTCAAAATGTGAATACTTGTTATATTAAGGCACATCGTGTTGAAATCACGTCTTCTAAATTGCATGTATGTAGGACAATTCATTGTTGTATCTGTATTTAAATCGTCAATGTATGGTTGAAAATTTGTATGAGTATACATGTAAATATGTCTCTTCTAGCGTTTCATCTTCAATTGTTTCGCAAATTTATCTGAACATCTCTTCCTTTTCTTTGTTAATTGTTTCTATTTCTTGTATTGTGCATAATTTGCTTCAAGTATGATTCATGTGATGTTATCTAAAAATGACTCGTGTAATATGTTTGTGTAAAGAGAATAATCTTTTTGATTTTGTATCGCGATATATATTATTATCTATCAAAAGTACTGTTTGATTTTACATCAGTACTCTACTTTGTACAGTCGGTTGTACTCGTATCATGCTTGTTATAACAGAACTGTAGACCTTTTTTTGTAAGTAATTATATTTGCTATGTCTTGCATCTCTCAAAAATAATCACATCACATTCTTTTTTGGTTACGTTGTATTCAGCTGTGTCTTTGTGGTCAAACTTGGTCATCAACCATTGCAAGATATTCCCATGTATTCAATTATTCCTAGACTTGTTGATTTACTAGCTAATTTATGCTCTATATAATCATGGCATACATTTTCTTACTATCCAATGAATATGATTGCTATGGACAATGGATTTTTGAAAACACAATTTGCAAATAATGTTTGTTTTATCGTCGATGTTAAAAATAATTATATGCTGCTTTTTAAAAATAGTTGTTAAACACAGAGATAATAGGGACATGCATCGAAAGCATAGTTTGTATTGAGACGCAATACATGTTCTCATAGAAAATATCATATAGAACAGAAGCATACAAGACTGCAGTGTAATAATAGATATGCTTTCATCTTTGTTTGGGAAATGAAAAAGAACAAAACAGCTGGTGTAGGTTAAATTTTTGCGTGGTAAATTTGTAGTTGGTACATTCCTCACATTAATATGAAATTGTGGTTTTGTTTCTCCTTATTTTGTATGCATTTGTGCCACAATAGACCTTAAATAAACTATGTGTGAATGTGATATTCAAAGTGTGCATTGTCTATTTTATGATTGATGTCGTGTCTCAAATAAATAGATGTTATTGGTTCTTAACATTAGTGGTCTCAAGACATAAACAAGAACAAATATAAACAATTCCAGTAATAATACCTTCCAATTTAAATTGATCCATTCACTTTGTGAAAACTCAACCAAAATCACTTGGAGCTCTCATACTTCTCTTGTGCCTTGTTGTTTGGCTTATGGTAACAGAAGAATGAAATGAGTTTTGATTTGTCAAATGTCTCCCTAATCATGGGGATCTTTACGATTTAATTTTAAAGCATCTGTAGACACTTTTGACCTTAGTCAAAGAGTATCCGAATTTAGAGACTCAATCCTCCATAGTATCCAAATTCAGATACTTCATAAGCAGACATGTACTATTTTTTTTTCACTAGGTAAACGTTATTCCTTTTCTATGAAAATCTTGCATATCATTCTCAAGAATATTCCAATTATATTGGTATATGATTGCAGTCTCAAATATCACTTTGGGGAAAACATTTAAAGTTAATGGATCACTTTAGTTTGTTGTGTGTGGGTAGAACGATAGGTGTTATGGGTCATTTAAAAGGGCAATTAATTAAAGGAATAGGAATTAAACAAAGATCAAATTCAAGTGCTTGAATTTTCAACAGTGGTTTATATTTACCACTGGGTTAAATTGTGCCATATGTCATCTCTTAAGTCATGCATAATAAATGTAATCCACTGACTAGAGGATGTTATATAAAGAGCCCCTTGGATGACTAGTTTCAACTAGCAGGGCAACCCTTTAAATAAATAAATACATACCTGAATAAATAAATCAATATATAGGAAGCTATATAATTATGAGCAGGAGCTGCATATAATATAAGTATAGCATAGGATAAGTTTAAACAGTTCAACAGACTGTTTTGACTTTGGAGGCTCTTCATGACTGACTCTCGGTTTAAACATGACTAAAGAGCCTCCAGAGGGGAACAGTCTATCTGTTTAAACTTATCTTATACTAATCAATCAATCAATCAATCAATCAATCAATCAATCAATCAATCCATCCATCCATCCATCCATCCATCCATCCATCCATCCATCCATCCATCCATCCATCCATCCATCCATCCATCCATCCATCCATCCATCCATCCATCCATCCATCCATCCATCCATCCATCCATCCATCCATCCATCCATCCATCCATCCATCCATCCATCCATCCATCCATCCATCCATCCATCCATCCATCCATCCATCCATCCATCCATCCATCCATCCATCCATCCATCCATCCATCCATCCATCCATCCATCCATCCATCCATCCATCCATCCATCCATCCATCCATCCATCCATCCATCCATCCATCCATCCATCCATCCATCCATCCATCCATCCATCCATCCATCCATCCATCCATCCATCCATCCATCCATCCAATCATTAACCATTACAAACAAACCGTGGCGTGACACTAAATAACAATCTGGGAGATCAAACAGAGACATTAGTGGGCAAAGAGGCGTGGGAGCATTATTTTGTCCCCCTGTAACAATTGTACAGGCCCTCAATCCTATGGTCTTGGTTTCGAGTCTTGCCTTCTCCTCACGGCAAGTCGGCTCCCCCTTTTGTCCCTATGAAGGTTCAGTGGCGTGGCATAGCCACAAGGGAGGGGGGGGGGGGGGGGGGGGGGACAAATACATTTGTTGAAGTACAGCAAAATGTGTGCTATAACGCAAGATCAAAGAAATACAAGTGCGCCATCTATGAAACTATGATACTTGCGGCAGACCATGAGAACTTGACAGAACATGATCATTCATTGATGATGGGAACACAAACGAATTTAAGACACAAGCAGTACTATGTTTAACCCAAACTATAATCTAATAATAAAATAAACTTAAATACTGCCACCGATTGCAAAGGAATTTGTCTAGTATAAATGAATTGAAACTGCTACACTTTTCTATCGACTATTCAGAAACGGTATGTTTATTCTGGCAGTTATTTACTCCAGATATCGGCCCTCATAATAATTCAACTACAAGAAATACTTGATTGATATGACAATTCATCCTCAAGTTATGGCAACAATAGATAATGGAAATAGAACAAATAAAAGGATGAGCGAAGGCAAACATTACATTACTGTAATTTTATGAAACGCGCCGGAACGGACACAATAGTATAATTCAAGTCGGTACTAATTTTGGAAGCTGTAGAAGATGAGCTTATATAATTTTGTTTAAAGGTAATATAGGACAAAATAATATTCCACCAGTTATTTTTAAAGGTCAAGCAGACAATCAATATATTAACTTTATTTTCTTTAAACATTTCAGAGCCAAAAAATTAAGATTATATAGGGTTATAACCCTCTGATATTTCTCAAATGTAGTGAGAATAAAATACAATTGAAAGGTCTAGGTCTTGATCTAGATTGTGTAAGTATTCTGTCGCATATATAGTATAAACGATCATGCATAAAATGAAATTAGATGAAATGAAAATAAAATTGATTTGTATAAGAGAGATGGGTACAAATATAAAATAAGATTTTCTCAGGTAAAGAAGGCCTATATTGGGCGCACGTTCCTGTTATTGGATGCTACATCTGACACGATCTATAAAAAAAGATCCTAATGAATAAAGTGAAACTCAAAAAAGGAAGGAATGAAATATGAAACTCGAAATTATTTGGAGGTGGTATATGCCTCCACCACGAAGTATAGCCGGAGGCACTATCTTGCTCGCATGCCCATGATTAGTTCCTCATTTTTCGCATCATAGTTTTTGCCCCTTGCCGATGGGAACGCATCCCATTTATTGGACTATCATTCTATTAGTTCATCATCATTATCCTTGATTTGTGGTACGTTCAGTGAGTCAAAGAACAAAAAGGTCCAAAAGGCGAAATATTATAAGCAGCTGGTGAAAAGGCTGCACTTGCTTCGTTGTGCACGTGAGCCTTGTTACAAGTTCATTGGAAAATTGGTGACCGAGCGTATCTATACGTATGTTGCGTTGGATGGGTTGGTAGTAGGCGAACTGATGCCTGCAACATCCAGTATCGGACCTTTCACAGCAGTTTTTACATCTAATCTACTCCCGCTGTGTGGACTAATTCGGAAAGTGCTCCTCGTTTTTGCTCTGGCACGCGTTCTTCATAAAACGACAAAAGTCAGCTCAGCTGGGCTCAAGATATTGAGAGAAATACTAGAGTCAGGCAGGTAAGTCTATCAATCTGGTTTGCATTTGCGCCAACTGGCGATCACAACCGCAGATAAAAGAGCCCCGACTGTCGGCAGCTAGCTGGCATGCCGCTCCTGGCCGCGTTAACTTCCCCCTCCCCCTTTCACCCCGCCTTACCCCTTCCCGAATAACCAAGTGATCCACATTTAGCACACGACCCCTCACTAGTAGTAGTTTTACTTCTTGGATAGCATCCGGCCAGGCCACTGCGCGCCCGCTGAACACTCCCTACTGCTCCGCTCGGCTAGACAAAATCAATAGCGCTGTAGACTGATCTTTCAATAAGTTCCAAAAGGACGAGGGGAAAGAGGAAAAAAGTTGTGCAAGGATTTTGAAGTGAATAGGACCTGTCTAAAGTGGAGAGAGAACGTTCAGTTGAGTGAGTTCATTCAGTGATATGTACTTATCATCCTCCGCTCAGACCGACGTCAGTATGGATGTCTTCGAGGTGAGCTCACAATTTGTTTTGTATTTCAAGAAAGGATTGTGTTTGTATTATTTTTAATAGTTCCAGTGATAATAATTGTACATAATTTTGCCCTGTTTGTAACAGGTAAGTCGAGTGTCATTTATATTTATGTTATGTATATCGACATTCATTTAGAATAATATACTCCATTGATGATGCATGGTAGTACTTCTGGGAAAATGTTAGGGGTATAGTTTGTATATTGCGAGTGACCATGCTGAGTGTATGGGGATTAGTGGGGAGGGGCATGAATGTAATCTGAGCAGAACCTGTGATAGTATAAGGGGGAGAGAACCAGGAATGGGCATGTGTAGTATATATATATATATACTATTTGAAGGTTTGTTTTTATCATTTAATTACATATAGTTTTACATAATATATCCTTTTTTCATATTTTTGGTACTGTATGTATGTCAGTAGGGAAAGATATGATTATGAAACATATGATGTGTATTGTAATTGTATCTTAATGCATTTTATGTAACTGAAGTGTTTAGTTCAACAATGTGTTTTGTTACACTAATACATTATCAATTGTATTTGTATGGATTTTGTAGATAAGTTGTTGGTACATAGTCATTATGCTTCGATCGGCTAGTTGTTAAGATTTTCAATCAATATTTACTTGTTTAATGATTTGAGATGTATAGATGTACTGGAAAAAGTTATTGTTATCTATAATAAGTTATTGTATATTTCTACCCATTGTGTTACTTTAATTGTTTGGTAGAAAAGAACATGTGCAGCAAAGGATGAATAAGAAACGGATTAATGCCTGTGGTGCTTTGTGGGTTATTAAAGGAATTGATTATAACTTCAAGGTTGTACAGAGTCCATTATGGAAAAGGGTATTAACATGTGGGAACCTAGAACCTGGTGTAGCAGTTGATTAAATATTGGAATCATAATATAATCACAAGCAATCAAGTTTACAAACTTTTGATAACATCAACAGCAGCAGCAGCAATAATGATTTATATTATGATTATTGTTAATTTAATGATTTATGAAGATGATACTAATTTTCTTTGAACGTTTGTTATTATGTTTTCCTTCTTCTTTTTCTTCTTCTTCTTCTTCTTCTTCTTCTTCTTCTTCTTCTTCTCCTCCTCCTCCTCCTCCTCCTCCTCCTCCTCCTCCTCCTCCTCCTCCTCCTCCTCCTCCTCCTCCTCCTCCTCCTTCTTCTTCTCCTTCTCCTTCTCCTTCTCCTTCTCCTTCTCCTTCTCCTCGTCACTATTCTTCTTAAATGACAATCCATATTCTTAATGTCATTATGAGTATTAATTATTATGATTAAAAAGAAATATTATGTCTTCAATCAATAAGTTACCCATTAGTAGACAGTTAGCCAGTAGACTTTACTGCTACTTGTAAATTAGACATATAAGTGAAACCAAATTTTCATAGATTTCATTTAATGTAATGATGCCATTCTGGTTAGAAACATGATGTAATTAACCCGTTTCCTCCCAGATAAATATAACTTTTTGAAAAATTGTATGAAGTTAATGGATCACTTTAAGTTAAGAAATATTCTTCAACGAAAGTGAAACGAGAACAGTGTAGATTGTACATTGTACATTGTATGTAATGTAGAAAGAATTCTGGTTAGAGTCTTGATAGATTGCATAGAATATTAACCCTTCAGAAACATTATTCCATAGACCTTAAGTCAGTTCATCTAGGGCTTGGTCCTTAGTGGGTTAAAGTATTGCCCGTCCCGGTCTCGTGTTGCCAGGCTTTTGGTAATTAAGCGGCTGATCCCAAAAATAGCGAGGGAGTTGCAGTTGCGGTGGCCTGAGTTTGCAGAAAATACCTTTGCATGAACAGGAAATGTCATATCAGAGGATTTAGCCATTAGACGTGATCTAGACAGTGCAAGCTCAGGTTACGGAGTGAGTAATGATCTTAAGGACCATGAATAAGATGTCACGGTCAGGCTATAAAAGTCATTTGTGATGGCCATTGTCCATACTGGATCAGAAGATGACCAACTGTGTATTGATAGCTGATGGGACCGCCACTGTTGTGATACTTACATCACACATGTGACCGCTCTGGCAAAAACAGGCACTTGTCAGCAACTCATGTTTTGCAGAAATTAACTTTTAAAATGAATATATATTAATTTTCATGGCAGCAAAAATAAAAGTGACCATATTATACCAAAATATTTTAATTGTTCATTAACATTTTTGTCTATTGTATATTGCATATTAGAGCTCTTTAGATATATATATTTTTATGATCCATAATTCAATGTTAAATATAAAGAATTGAACAAATAATTCCTAAATCTATCCACACTTAGATTTTAGTTTGTCCACTGTCATTGTAAAGAGATTTATTTATTTGCACTGAGCACTTCATTGACCCTTTGTCTTTCCTGTTGTGTAGAGCATTGTCAAAGCTTTGATAATTGTATGCAATTAAATGTAAATTAATAGTGACAAAAGATCAATTAATTGTCGGGTTGTTGAATGGTGGTCTTTTAAATCAATCGTTTGCAGAATGAACAGATCATAAAAATGTGATTAAATACAATTTAATAGTGACAAAAGATTAATTGATTGTCAGCTTGTTAAAGGCCAAGTTGAGTTTTGGTAATTTCCAAAGTGCCCCCCCAACATCGATTGTAACGGATTTGGTTGATTTCAATTCCATATGAAAGATCATCGAAAAAAACATGGGAAATAATAATAATTTCCATTCAAATGCTCTAATTGTTGTGAAATTTGCTTTCAAAATATCATATAAAAGTGGTTGACGCCCGGGTATCACTTTTTAGAACCGCTAGTGCGAGGCACTAGCGTTCTATGTTCTCCTAATAAAAGACTGAAACCAAATATTTGTGTGCACGCTAATTGTGCTTAAAACTATACATATGATACGGTACTTACCAGCAATTTACTCTCCAATATGTGATCCAACTACCGGGTGGATTAAGATTATGATTTTTCCCTCCATTCCGCAAAAAATCAGTGATATATGCGCCTCATGGACCAGTCTCTCCGTGTGTTAGCGCGACTGTGAACGAAAGGCGAACGAATGCGAATGGGGCTTGCGAGTTGCGTCAACGGCAGTGTTGGAGTCATACTTCTATGGTTGCGATACATAATATACACGTACTACTGTATAGTATTACCGCACACAGTGACTGCACTACAGTCCCGTATTACCGCACACTGCACTATACAGTCCCGTATTAGGACCTACAACGCTAGTGCTTCGCGCCGAGTTAATTTGACACTTCGAGTTGTAACGGCTCTTTTTGAATGATAACAGGGGTTTCACTTTGTCGTTTGTAATTGTGTATACTTTTCGAGCATGGTGAAGTTATAACTATTAGTTTGTATCGTAATCGTGCAGGTTTTGGTTACTAAAGTTAAGTTTGACCAATACTCAACTATCCCTTTAAATGGTGATCTTTTAAATCAATTGTTTGCAGAATGAACAGATCATGCGATTAAATACAATTTAATAGCGACAAAAGATTAATTGATTGTCAGCTTGTTAAATTGATTGCAATGGGTCATATCTCAGCAGTGGGATGGTCATATTTTCTGTTTGTTGTATTCCTAAGTTATTCAGGACTTGTACAGTGTCTATACCACCCTGCACCATTTACTTTCACCATGAACATACTACTTACTAGTGCAATCTCAGTTCAAGTTTTTCCACACAGCTCCATTTATCGTAAACAAGAGCTGTACATTTTTACAACAACTTGTAGGTCCTACCGTATTTGCTGGTGTATTAACCGCACCTTTTCCATACAGAAGAACTTGCAAAAAGGGGGGTGCGGTTAATACACGGTGCGGTTTATAGCGTATTAACCGCACTTTTTTCATACAGAAGAACTTGCAAAAAGGGGGGTGCGGTTAATACACAGGTGTGGTTTATACACCGGCAAATACTGTATTTGTCATGGTTTAAGAAGTCTTGACTGGATGTGAAGACAAACATGTTTTTGACCACAATACTCAATCACCCTTAAAGGGATCTAGTAACTTTGTTGACATGTGCAAAAAGTGATGAATGGTTGATGCAATGTATATTGTTGTTATCTCATATGTCCACAGGGTATTGTGTGAAAATTTCAAGTCAAATGGACATTGTATGGCCAAGTAATTAGCGAAAATGCAAAGTGATATTCAGTAACTCACTGCACTCACTTTGTACATGGAAGAAAAACTCGCCCGGAGTTTTTCTTATCTGAATACTTCAATCACATATCTTTGTAACGAAAGGCAAATTTGAAAAACCTGTCCCGTGATTTTATTGTTAATACGAATACAACAAGGTATAAGGGAACCGCTAGAATAAAAATTTTATTTTGAGGATTTGGACAATGTTACAAGTCCCTTTAAATAAAAAAATACCTGCAAAATGAAGAATCTCTTAGATGTCTATAAAGCTACACAGTCTTTACTACATGCAACTTAGACAAACATGTGCAGCTATTCTATTCACGTTTAAATCGTAATCATCATTACTGGAGCCTGTAGTCTACAATGGTATCTCCTCCGTCAGATTATCACCTTGTATGCATACACTACTTTAAGCCTTAGGAGACATTTCTACTATTCCTCTAATACAAAATAGCAAAACATCACTGGAAAAGGGATAGAAAATGAACTCAACTGTGTGTTTTAGGAGTTGTTACTTGTTACATGGGTGTAAGTGTTTGCTCAGCACTCAGAAATGGCCACATAACAACAAAGAAGGCAATGTTGGTTTTGCATAGTAGCAAGGATTTATAGTAAGTACTTGGTGGGCTTCTCTCATTCATCCCCATCTGTACTAGCTCTGTGTATTTTTGGTGGGTTGGGTTTGGGGGAAGGGGTAGAGTAAAAATTCCCTCTCACTTAGTTTTTGACAAAAGTTTGTTTTAGGGAAGGGGATGGGCATTTTCTGGGTTCCCTGTGTAGTGAACCATTAAGACAAAAACACAGTGCTACAATGTATCTTGAATGTAAATTTTGCAAACTAAGTTCGATATGGCCTCAGAAGAATAACTGTCAATTTGAACAGGGAAGTTGAAAGAGTAGAATTATATTGCCATTATAGTATACCAAATATTGAATGTAATGTCAAACTGAATTACTAATCAAAATGACATATAACAGCTTTTGTGTTCTCAAGCAGCACCTGTTTGTTATAAATACTAATTATAACCTTTAATTTCTACCAATGCGAAGAACAGCATTATTAACTATCATGGATGAAAGGTGATGGGGAATTCTTTTCTTTAGAATACCTGTGAACATTTGTTTGCACGATTGCTTAATTCTGTGATTGGTGTCGAGTGGGGAATTCATCTTACCATGACTGAATATTGTATTAGGAATGTTTTGAATGAAAAGTGAGTATGACTGTTTGTATTAAAGTATTGTTTGAAAACAAACTTGGGACATTTTTGCAGGTGCCAAAATAAACAAACAGAAAATGTTTACACAAAAAATTTGGTGCATGTTTGAGTTTATGAGATGGGGGTAAAAGAATTTGATTAAATATCATTTTTATTTATATTTTCTTCTTCTATTGCAGAGCCAGGGAATTGTTCTTTCTGAGGCACAGTATGCAAGTAAGTCAAATTGTTTGTTTAAATGCAAATATAGTGTATACTATTTAGTGTTCATGTTTATGAGCATGTAATTATTTGATTTGTTTGTTGTGATGCCATGGTGTTTTATTGTAATTGATGTATAACACTTATTATCAATTTTCCATAATGTGCTACTCATTTGTTTGAAATCAAGTCCAGTAAGGATGAAATCATGTCAGTATGTTTATTTCCCATATTTTCCCAGTATGACATTAGGTATTATGTGATTTGTAAAGGCATTGCCTACGGGAACCCAGTGTTCCCTGTGTTAGGTCCAAGGGAATCGCAGCACCTCTTAGGCCACGTATTTACTGTGTCAGTGATTTTTTTTCTTTTCTCTGAGTTTACTCTAAAGGTGAGGTCAACTTTTGAACAAAATGTTTAGGTTCATTGTATAAGCTTTTGCATGATAATGGCTTCACAGGGATTTGTTGATAAATTCCAGTTTGCACTCATAAGAGTTCTTAAATAGTTGTTAAACATAGTTGTACAACGAAGAACGGAATTTGTTCATTGCTGTATATTATGCACGCTGGCTGGTGCCAGAGCATCCGTTTAATCCTCAGAAATAACAGCGAGTTAGACTAATATAGTATGCCTTTCAGACCTACACCAAACTTCATTGCATCTGGAAGGGTGTCTATATTTTATTGGTGTTACACTGAATTAAGCCTGTCTGGAAGCGTTATGAGAGTGCTGCAGCACATACCAGTCGCTAGAAGTAATACAATGTTATCAAAGATATTCATGAACATACGGGGTGTCTATGTGCCACTATGTGGATGTTAATATCTATGGGACAAGAGAAATCTCTAATGTAGGATTTCCTGCAAACAATTGCATTTGAAGATAACTCGGCATGTATGCAGACTTATATATATTTCAATTCTTTTCCCAGATGTTATGTGATTTTGAATATTTGGTACAAATTTTTATTAGATTTGTACAGATTTTATTGAAATCAGTTCATCAGAATTCAAGCTTACAGTGTAATTCAAGTTTAACGTGCTCATGATGAAAGTAAATTTGTCAGGATCTTCTTTGACTGACTCTTTTTCCAATTGCATTTAGTTCTAATAACTCTTTATCATTGCAAGTTAGATTTAAAGGGATCTAGTAACTTTGTTGACATACATGTGCAAAATGTGATATGTCGCCTGACTCTTGAGGGAGATAATTCTATGGTTAATGAATGTCATACAACTGAGTAATGAGCAAGAGTGCAAAGTGATATTTACCAACTCATTGCACTAAATTTGTACATTAAATGTCTCCCAAGGAGACTTTAAAATCCGAACGTGCTATCATGAATACCTTTATAATGAAAGAGAAATTCTGAAAACTCCATTCCATGCTTCTATTGGTAATACAAGTACAGCCATAAAAAAAAACGTTTTTTTGATTTTGACAATGGTACTAGTTCCCTTGAAAGAGTAACGTGTTCATGATGAAAGTAAATTTGTCAGGATCTTGTTTGAATGGCTCTTATTCCATTCGCATTTACTTCCAGTAACTCTTTCTCAAATTGCAAGTTAGAACTAAGAAATTGGTGTGCTGCTCCCTGCTACTGTACCTGTTTGTAGATCTAGGTGTGTGTGTATTTTTGCCTGTGGTCATGTGCACATGTGAGGAAAGTAAATTTGACAGGATCCTGTCTGAATGCACCAAGGGCTCTTATTTCAGTCCCACGAGCAGGACCAGAGAGACTACTATTGTCAACTTTTGTCTGAGCTCGACCCCGCTTACCACCAAACTCTTCAGGTTCCTAATCACAAACTGTGTGAAAACTGTGTGAAAGCACACTTGGAATGTTGAGAGAAATAGGGGAGAGAAGCAAAATATGAGTGAATCTGAATGAATATATAAATATAAGGATGAAAGCATAAATGAAGAGAGAGAGAAAGAGAGAGAGAAATATCGAGAAAGGAACAGTGAGACCCCAGTTCTTTGGCCATTTTGTGATCCTACATCTTATGACATTTTAATTGATAACATTATGTTTATGAACTAAAAAAATACCTCTTAGATTTGATGGTACAAACGTACAAATGATTTCATTTATCCAAGAGCGGGACTGGAGGGAATACCACTGTTGTAGCTCTACCTCTCCTGCTGCTAATTCTACAGGTTCTTAATTGTGCTCTTTGTACAAACTGTACATGAAATTTCACCTGGAACATTCAGAGAAAGTAGATGTATGACAACAAAATAATAATTTCCATTATTAAAGGTAATCCAACAGATAGTTCAATAGATATAGCAAGGAAGAATTTTGTTCTACACAATGATGTTAGACACCAGGGCCGGTATTCAATTCCATACTTAAGTCAAAATTTTGCCTAAGTAATTGAGATTTGATTAATTCATCAACTGAAAATCTTACAAAAATGTTGATGTCATAATGTCTTAAAAGATTACATTTACATTTTGTTTTACTGAAGAATAAATAAAAAAAGTCGAGTTCTCAGCCTAGAAAATGCTAAGTAAATTTCTTACTTTAGCTAAGTATTGAATTGAATACCAGCCCAGATATTTCATATTTTTTAGGCATACATTTAATGACCATTCAAAAGGTTATTTTTTGAGGTGTCAATAAATTGAAAATAATTTCTGGATATGATGATGGTGCACGTTATTTGTAAGACTCCAGAGTGGGTCTGGAGGGGCAATCATTGTGGTAGATTGACCCCACTTGCCACCAGCCATACAGGACCTTACAGGTTCTTTTTCACAACTGTGAGAAAACTGTGGGAAATCGCACCTGGAATTTGATTCATGCAAGAATGGAAGAGAGAGACTTTTATAAAGAGGGAGAGAGGTAGAATGAAAAAGACAGTGTATAATGATAATACTATATATATTTTTTGTCCACTCCAATACAAGTTTAAAACCCTAGTTCTTTGACCTTTTATCTGGTAATGGCATTGAACTTTTTATGAAAAACAGTCAAATTGTTTTTTAGAATATTGACTAGTGGTTATTGGTTAATTT
Source organism: Echinarachnius parma (assembly GCA_037951105.1). Taxonomy (NCBI): domain Eukaryota; kingdom Metazoa; phylum Echinodermata; class Echinoidea; order Clypeasteroida; family Echinarachniidae; genus Echinarachnius; species Echinarachnius parma. Next base: position 33,059 of record JBAMJV010007032.1, on the reverse strand, counting down.
GTAATTTCCCCATTACTTATTTACAAATTTACAAACGTGCTGGTGTATTGTTAATTTATATTGTAATTAATAATGTTGTCATATAAGTATTTATGAGCCTTATAAATATCAATATCTTATAGTCTTATACATGTTTTTGCCTGTAAAGTGGGGGCTTGACCGGGAGTGCCTAGTTCTTGTCATCTGCATGATGTGTCAGCTACTACATGTAGGAGTTTCACATGCTTTGCTCTAGATAACCTTGGCAGTGACTAAGTTCTTCCATACTTATTCCTTAATTTGCAGAGTTACAAAGTGTTTACAAACATTTTTGCAATTATCCACACAAATGCTGCAAATGCATAGCTGTGATGCTAAATATATGCACACATGTGTGAATATATCCTTGAGTTGGTGTTATAATATCCGAGTTGATAGGTTTTGGTTGGAATAGTGTGAATGTATCTTTGAGCTCTTGCTGATTTTGAAGGTATAAATGGTGCAGAGTGTGAGTCTCGGTGTGACATTAACCTTGAGTTGGCGTTGATATTGAAGGTTAGAGGTGTTAGCTTGTCACATGGTGGAAGTATCTTTGATCTCTCGTTGATTTCCAAGGTATAAATTGGAACGATCCCTGGGTTGGTGTTTGTTTTCAAGGGTTAGATGTTGGCTACTATGCTACTTTAATACCAGGGATACCTTTCATTCAACGCCTCATTTGAAGCGTGACATAATCACTGGCAAGAATCGGAATGCAGAAGTGACTCGCAGAATTCCAGTCAAGCCAGGCCTGAGTCACGCTTGCCATTGAAAATAAGTAGAATGGAAAATGTTTTAGAAACCTTTAGTTAAAGCTGTTACAATTGCCTTTATATGTTTCATAATATATTAATTTAAATAACTTTTATGATTTTTCTGTTCTTTTCGGAAGGAATCCTGCTAAGAAATATGTTGATGTAAAAAAGAATTACTTTTTCATTACCTGTATTATACAACTATTTCTGTTCTTTTCTGGAGTACTTTTCTAATGCCTTGAAAATAACCTCCATAAAGTGTGCAAATTAATATGGATACAAAAATGTTGATCATTATGATTTTGGTATCACATGTTGCATTTTTCATAGATCCTAGATTAAGACATCTTGGGCCTATGTGTAATACTGCAATAGGTTGACAAATTTGGTAAAGAAATGAAATTCCATTTATACTTTTCCCGATCTATTTCTATGTGTGTATATTTGTATGATATTGTACCTTTCGTGTTGTTGATGTATGTTGTATTTCAGTTTTTATGATTGTTAACATGTACTTAAAAACAATGCTACATGTATGTCAAGTTGTTTGAGTGATAACTAATAGGCTTGCAGTATATAAATGTACATTGTATTAGCTAGGAAATGAATAGAATGAAACTTAGACCAATCTTGCCAGTAAGAGCACTGGTCTAGCAATCCGGAGGTCTCGGGTTCAAATCCCGTTGGAATCCCATTTTCTTTGCTCTTTTTCAATCACATTATATATTTCTGGTCAGTTTCTTTTATATATGTTTGAATTAGTAAAAAATAAGGTTAGACAATGCTGAAATAAGTGCACGTACATACATTTATACTTGTGCGTGTGTGAGTGTGTGTGGGGGGGGGGGGGGATTTATAGGGGGTGTTTAATAATGTAAAAGTGGTCTGTTTAAAATAAAATAAAAACTAAGTACTGTACTGTTTACATAATAATGTGATAAAACTTTATCAGCAGCTATCATGTTTCCACTCAAGGTTGCATTGTGTGCCATGAACTCTCTGCTCAGCACTTTTATATATTTGCTACATCATCTGGGTTATATTATGTCACATCCTTTCATCTGTACATCAGCCTGGCTGAAGGTAGGCCTGATGTGCTGTGTGATTGGTCTACTTCCTATAGAAAGACCCTTTTGCAAACTGTAATCCTCTATAATAAGTTCTTAAAATGATCAAGCTACAATTTAGCATCATTTTTATACTTAAAGTGGTAGTTTAGTTTTGGTAGAGAGGGCGCTGCACATCACAATTTTTTCGTGAGGTAATGAAAAACTGAGTGTCGAATTTGAGAGAACATACAATTTTAATGGCAGAATAAACTTTATTTGGTCAAAATCGGTCCAGAAACGGCTGAAATATCAATAAATATATCTGATCTAATAATTATTTGGGGCCCAAATAATTAAATGATTTTTTAAAAAATGTAAAAAATGCTTACACTTTTTCAAATTTTTTTTTTTATGTTCAAAAGCGTTTTTTAAATAATTGTTGATGATCTCTCTATTTAATCATTATTTCAATAAAACATCACATGCATCATTTTGTATATAAAATGGTTGAAACCAATGCCTTTTTAGAGAGCGCCCTCTTGTGGTTTAATGGCTCTTTTTGAATGATAACAGGCTTTGTACTTAGTCGTTTGTAATTTTGTATACCTATCGAGCATGGTGGAGTTATAAATATTAGTTTATAATGTTACTGTCCAGGTTTGGTTAATACAGTTCAGCCTTACCAAAACTATACTACCCCTTTAACTCTATCTTACTTTTATACGGTCAAACCTGTCTCAGCAGTCACTTGTTTATAGCAGCCAACCTCCCTATAGCAGCCAACCTCCCTATATATAGCAGCCAACCTCCCTATATATAGCAGCCAACCTCCCTATAGCAGCCAACTTCCCTATAGCAGCCAACCTCCCTATAGCAGCCAACCTCCCTATAGCAGCCAACCTCCCTATAGCAGCCAACCTCCCTATAGCAGCCAACCTCCCTATAGCAGCCAACCTCCCTATAGCAGCCAACCTCCCTATATATAGCAGCCAACCTCCCTATATATAGCAGCCAACCTCCCTATAGCAGCCAACCTCCCTATAGCAGCCAACCTCCCTATAGCAGCCAACCTCCCTATAGCAGCCAACCCCCCTATAGCAGCCAACCTCCCTATAGCAGCCAACCTCCCTATAGCAGCCAACCTCCCTATAGCAGCCAACCTCCCTATAGCAGCCAACCTGCCTATAGTGGCCACCTGTCTATAGCAGCCAACCTCCCTATAGCAGCCAACCTCCCTATAGCAGCCAACCTCCCTATAGCAGCCAACCTGCCTATAGCAGCCAACCTCCCTATAGCAGCCAACCTCCCTATAGCAGCCAACTTCCCTATAGCAGCCAACCTCCCTATAGCAGCCAACCTCCCTATAGCAGCCAACCTCCCTATAGCAGCCAACCTCCCTATAGCAGCCAACCTCCCTATAGCAGCCAACCTCCCTATAGCAGCCAACCTCCCTATAGCAGCCAACCTCCCTATAGCAGCCAACCTCCCTATAGCAGCCAACCTCCCTATAGCAGCCAACCTGCCTATAGCAGCCAACCTCCCTATAGCAGCCAACCTCCCTATAGCAGCCAACTTCCCTATAGCAGCCAACCTCCCTATAGCAGCCAACCTCCCTATAGCAGCCAACCTCCCTATAGCAGCCAACCTCCCTATAGCAGCCAACCTGCCTATAGCAGCCAACCCCCCTATAGTGACTACCAGCAGAGATCACATGCAGAGAAAAACGGTGCTATCGTAAGATCCAACCTCTAGATCTATATTGTCTTGTTTCCTGTTTAGTAGCTGGTCACTCTATATGTTTTTGACTGACATATTTTATTGAAAAGCTGACCACATTTTGGTATTTTGACTGTATCTTATGCGTTTTATGTAACAATATCAAGTTGCATAAAAAAAAATCATAAGTCATTAAACTAATTATTTAATTAATTCATTAATTCATTAATTTATTCATTCATTCACTCATTTACTAATTTCATTAGTTAATTCATTCATTCATTCATTCATTCATTCATTCATTCATTCATTCATTCATTCATTCATTCATTCATTCATTCATTCATTCATTCATTCATTCATTCATTCATTCATTCATTCATTCATTCATTCATTCATTCATTTACTCATTCATTTAGTAATTCATACACATTCCTATTTAGTATTTAACTATTTTAATTTTATTGTTCATATATTTTTGAAATTTATATTCTAAAGAAAGGTGAAAAATAGTAGCTCAAAATTATTTCCCAAATATTTATATACACCCCTTTTGGAAATGTGTATAATATAGACCCTACATGTATGTGCTGCCTTCCAAAATGAAAAAAAACAAAAATAACTGGACAAGGGCAGTTTACTGTTGTACATTCTGATTCAGCCCATAGTATGATTACTATGCTATATCCTCTCAGATTATGAAATTACCAAAGAGTAATATAGTAAATGTACTATATTCAAGTATGCAATGAGTTAATAATTATTTGGTTAGACTAATATAACTCACTGTAGGACTATATTAATGGTGATATATATGGCGACATCCCTAATCCTTATATGGCATTAAGTGGCATTAAGTAAGACTTTGGACTGAAAACATGAAAGAAACCGAATACAAATGATGTGGCATATTAATCACAAAACATGTCAAAGGGATCATTATTCTCAACTGTGAAAACCCACTCGGAGACGGAGAGCTTTGAGTGCAGAGAACATTGCTTGATGCAGCATTGTACTATGGTACTATTCTGCCCAAAAGAAAATATCCCAACAAAATAAAATATATTTCACTAGTAACATGTGCTCAGATAATGGTGGTTAATAATGGGGGGAAATTGTTCTTTTTATAGTTCTTTGCATTATTTGACTCTTGCTCTCTTTACCACTTTGTCATTGACAGATGGGCTCCTAACTGATATATTTTCAGGTCCTGGTACTCCAAGGTCTGATATTTAAAAACATTTCAATAAAAGTATATGCCCGTCTTTAGAATATGAATCCTTCATTGCTTTTAGGAGTTTTATTAAATGGATTAAAATGGATCAGTTAACACATGACAAATGAATGAATGAGGTAATTGAAATGTTTCAGCTAATTATCTGGAAACTGATATAATAAGGTGTTATCTTGTTGTACTTAAATCTGCATGGAATCACACTTCAAAGTGATATTCTAGAATACCTTTAAATTTACAGCTGGATTTTGTGCATCCCTGGATCTGCTGGGACTGGAGATCCATGCACAACTAGGGCCACGTTGCACGGATAAATCAATGCGGCTGTGTATACCATTACCGGTTTCCTACATGTATGTGAATATCATCACTACCACTCCTCGTTTGATTTCCTGCTATACACCTCTAACCAACTTCCTATTCCGCTTCCTGTAATACGTACACTACTATTATTTAAAAAACATGGTGAAATTCTGTCCATTAATTATCAGGGTGCTATTAGTTCAAGAGGAAAAGATAAAAGGCAATCTATCAGAAGTCGCCGAACAGTTCCTTATCTCTCTCACATCCTCATTAGCATTGCACTCTGGGATAGATAATATGATCCCATCCCCTCTCTTGTGGTAGAAAGTCCATTTGCTCTGATTTGCTGTAGATTTAGCCATAGACACAGATAAGTGGAAGTGAAACTTATCATTATAGTATAGGGTTGGGTTTAACTACTCAGAGCATCACACTGGACTCTCGGTTCCTGGATTGTATGTTATCCGGATATACTCAGACAGCACTGTATTTGAATGTACACATACAGTATCTGGATGTATAGCTCTATTTCGGCTGGTATATGTCTCACTTTTCTTGGTCTCTCTACGAATCAAACGTTGAATTGTGCTGTGAGTCGCTGGTGGATTTGCTTACTAGGGTCCTTTGAAAGCTGTTCCAAAGAGATTTGGTAGTCCTCTGGTAAGTTGATACATTGGTTGCCCTTTTATTAATACTTTGGAGACAGCTAGTTGTTGAACTTGTAGCATTGTGAACTCTTGGCTTGATGCCACACCCACCTACATGCATATCAGTAACATGCAGTCTGTCAATTAAACATAATTATAATGCACATGTATGCTTCATTGCCTCTCGTGTTATATCAAGTGGTATATTATTACTGTGTTCATTCTCTTTCTGTTTTTCAAAGTTTTTCAACCCACTTAATTAGTTTTTAAGAATGACATTTCATAAATCATCATATTATGACATTTTGTAATGATAGTAAGTTGTTATTATTTTTAATTTTGTGGGATCAGATTATATATTTACTAATATTGGCCTACTATACAATGGTGTTGTCTTAAGAATTAGATACGAACAGTGAATTATATTTTTATAAATGTATCTGTTAAAACATGGTGCAAGCTTTACTATGTAGGTGATTCTATGTCTTTATAGAGAAAGGGTTTTTATCCTGTACACAGGTTTCCCCCCCCCCCCTACAAATCTGTATTACTTCCCTGATGTGATTGTTTAGCAGTATTTGACGGTACTAATTACCATTTGTAGGTATATAAGTGACATATAAATCTTTACTCCAGTAGAAACAATACAATTTTGTTTTTGCAAGCAAAACAATGGATAATTTTTAAAAAATCAAATAATGCTATATTTTCCTATTGTCATCAACATATCTTATGCCTCAACACATATAGTGAGCTTTGGGTATAATGTAGTACTTCCCCATTAAATATTCCCTTTTTAGAATTGATTGTACAATATTAATTACAGTTTGTAGATGTACAGTACTTAGTATGGAAATGTTAATCTTTAATCCAGCAGAAATAGCACATTCATTTTATTGTTTGAGTAAGCTATACAATAGATCATTAAAAATGAGTTCAATTGAACTTTATACCTCAGTTTATATTGTTCTCAAACGTTATTTATATTTTATTTGCCTTCATCAATCATTATGCTTAAACCAGACCTGTGGATTGTGTAGAATGTTTTTTTTCTTCTACAAAATGTTTACAAAGTTTTTTTCATCAATAATACAATGTTTAATTAGCTCCCAACATGGACTTCATGTCCCCTAAAAATGTTAATATCAATTGAATACACCTCCCATTTAATACACTAAGTGGGATTCATGTGCATAATACGCGCTCTACATCATAGGGCAGCTTTGGCTAGTATACTCTCCTGGGAGTTGAGATGGTGCACAAGATAATTGTGCGGGTTTGAACTGTACCTGATGACCAAGGGTAATAATGCGCCTCTGAGTCTGAATAGGGCACCTAGATACATGGCGCTCTATAAATGCTATATTATTATTATAATATCTTCATGAATGTTTACCTACAACCCCAAAGCTTGCCATACCTAGTAGTAGTAGCCCTATGAACAACAATTGTTCGTACAATCTGCCACTTCACATCCGGAAGGCATCAACACTATCTTCTTTTAGAACCGTACTTAAGACCCACTTGTTTTCTAATTAGTTTCGTGTTTTTGTTCATGTTAAATTGACTGTATTATATATACTTTTGAAATGTTTGTAAATATTGTAAAGCGCATAGGGAACCAATTTGGTTATATGCGCTATATAAGCTGAAATTATTATTATTATTATTATACATAGTACAATACATTACAGCATTACATTGAGTTGAATGTGAAAGTACTATATACAAGAGTCTGTAACCGTGAACAAAACACATGGGGGCTCAGGGGGATTTAGCCCCCAAATAGCCAAAAGAGCCCCCATAAAATGCATAGTTTGCACAAATGTTAAAGTGTTATTTTCATGCAGGCAAGCTTGAAATATAGTCTCCGGAAAATACATTTGAAAATTGTCCATAGCATGAACAGACTTATTTCTATATGTATCAAGCAAGGAGCCTTGGAAGTTGGTTAATTTTTGGAAATTACTGGAGAGACGACCACTTGGTCTCACTCACTCAGAATTTTAAATTAATGGACGTGCTACTTTCATTTGAAGTGGTTAAATTGGCAGACTGCATTGTGTGACTTTAACCCGTATCGAAACTGATGGTGAAAACAGTAATTCTGGAGCTGAAATTTCCCCTCATAATGGCACGAATCTCGTTGATATGTCTGCCTCCTTTAGCAGATGTTAAAATAGCAGTTCGTCCTGGTGAGAATGTAGACTGTCCCCATCAAATCAATTGTAGAAATCAGTCAAATTTGTTATACAGTGTATTTTATTCGGGGGAATAATAAGATCCATTTATATTTGTCAGACAAAAATAACTTGACTTATCAATGACAATGCATACAACATTCAGTGAAATATGATTACCGACAAAAAAGACAAGTATGCTGAAACAAAATGTTTTCCTCAATTAGGGCTAGTAAGATGTAGGTTTTGGATTCATTATTCCTTTCACTTTCTGCTGCATTGAATAAAGTAGGCTATGTTTGCCAATTTGAATTTCCATAGAGACAAATGGATATCTTCAAATAGCCATAGCTTCCTTATATCTTGGCTGATTCTTCTCAAACTTTCACAGATTTTTCCTCCTATTCAGTTTCTCTTGTAGTGAAAGTGCAGTTTGCTTGGTTTTCATTATTTCATTTTTAATGTCAACTAAAATCCTATTTCCTATAATAATGAAAAAGAAAAGAATGGGAATTATTTGTAGTGATATGATGTTATATGTTGTGTACCCTTCTGTACATTTTTGCCAGTTTCTCTGTCACCTTTGTTTAAGTGTTTTGACTTTGAAAAATTATACAGGGTGGCAAAAAAAAACCGGAACGGGCCACTTCCCAAAATATAGTAACAAAATGATTATGTCCATCGGATAGGGTATCTTTTCCAATGAATAACGATACCAAGAACAGTAATTTTGGTCGTGTAGTTTTTGTTTTAGGGCGCTCTGAGTGACACCATGTCAGGCTCCCATTTTTGTCAATTTTTACCAAGTCAGTGCCTGATAAATCGCACTTACTGCCCTTCATAGCACTGAACAACAAGCGATACGTGCGCTATTGTTAGTGTGCATTCAGCTGTGTGCCGAGAGAATGAGCATGGTTGTTCGATGATATGACGGGCAGTAAGTGCGATTTATCAGGCACTGACTTGGTAAAAATTTACCAAAATGGGAGCCTGACATGGTGTCACTCCGAGCACCCTAAAACAAAAACTACACAACCAAAATTACTGCTCTTGGTATCCTTTTTCATTGGAAAAGATACCCTATTCGCTGGACATAATCATTTTGTTACTTTATTTTGGGAAGTGCCCCGTTCCATTTTTTGGGGGCCACCCTGTATAGCATCAGGTTCAGCAATGTAGTGTATGTATGTTTGTGCTCTGACTCTGAGTAAGAAGTTTCTAGTGGGCTTCTTGCTTTGAGTATCTGACCCTTTATTCTAGATACATGTACTCCCTGTGTCTCAATCACTTTCCCAGATTTTCTCAGCGAACTGGGGCCAGGGTCTTTCTACATGACTGTGTGTATCTCTCCCTCTCAATTCAGTGTTCACCATGTTAGGACAGTGCCTGATATGCATTTCATTTTAACCAAATTTTAAGCAGATGCATCCAGGGAGGAATCTAATGAAAGTCAGTTGTAAAAAGCAATTAATTTCTACTGCTAAAGTACAGAAAAAATTAATCATTACCTTGGTGTCTTGATATAAGTCTATATTTCATATGGATAACACATTTTTTTATCAATATCAATAACTTTGATAATTTTTTTCTTCAAGAAGCTAAAGTTAACTTAGACTCGTGTAAATAATTCTGTTGAAATATCACTTTACTATAGCAGCTAATGTTTTTGGTGTGAAAGGGAACGTACTGGTGTGAACAGGGCTAAGCTATTAACAGTCAGCTGGTGATAATAGCCTCTTACTCATTTGCTCTGATATCATCAGCCAATTAATACATCAGTGATTACTCCCCATCTGGATTGTGCTAGAGATCACAGAGTTGGAGTTACATGTATCTCTTATTTCCAAATGTGTTAAATTTTCTATAATGAAGCTTTTTTTCTTTAAATTGTTCTTGTTTGTATCCAATGGATTTGATTTCCAGGGTAAACTACCATCATTTGCAAAAGTTTAAGACCACCCTTCCAAAATAAAAAAAACACAACAAAGTTAAACATTTATTTTTCAGACATACTTTTATTTTCAACGCATAACCTTTGTATCACTTGAACTGCTGGGCTTATACCATTACCAGCGAAAAAATACACGGGGGCGGCGGGCGAATTCGCCCCCGAAAAAAAAAATTCGCCCCCGAATTTTTTGGGGGGATTTTTTTCTTTTTTTGGATTTTCTGGATTTTTTGTGGGATTTTTCTGTTTGGATTGTGATCAAATGCTTATAAAATGATCACTTACAGCATTATAGCTTATTAATCGCCCTTGAAATTCGAAAAAGAGCCCTGAAATTTGTAGCCCCCGAAAGTTGGAAAAGTAGCCCCCGAAAATGGAGCCCCCAAAATAAAAATATAAATTTTTTCCCTGACCATTACTCTTGTGCTACTGACCACTGTAGTAAACATGCTATGTAACCATTTAATAAGACAAAAGAATGCAGTCCAAATTATTGAAATACCCACAAATTCCCAGGTGGTCTTAAACTTTTGCAAATGATGGTAGAACTTGAATTTGATTTGAGAATATCTGACTGCAGTCGACATTTCCAATGAACTTTCCATTTGTTACTTTTCACAAGTTTTGTTGATTTTATCTGTAAACATGGATTTGCTTTGAGTAACCTGAACTTGAACTTGAAGTTGATCTTGAAGAAAATCTGATTCCAGGCAACATTCCCAATGGACTACCCATTAAGCACTAGAGAGTGACCTTGGGTTGTGAGAATGTGTGTTAGGAGGGGAAATTACAAATATGTGCACCGTGATGACTGTATAGAGCTTGGGGATAAACGGGGTAGGCAAGAATGAAGTCAACTGTCATTCAACTTGATCACCCTCAACAGACACTTGTACCCCTCTCCGGCTCTCCATATAGTCATATGGGCTGGCAGTTTCTATACAGGTGGGATATTTACTGCGTCTTTGAGTGGCTTGGATATGTGAGGTCAAGATGTGGGGACTTAAACAATCCCAAAATAGCTGGGTAAATCCTCAACTGAACAGAACTTAAATATTGTCATGCATGGGAATGCTACACCACGGATCGCCATTTCAAACTAGGCTAGTTTGTGTCCCGGGGGGGGGGGGGGGGGGGGGCACTCATGTATAATGTACTGTAAGACGGGTATGTGCCGCTTAAAAGACCCCCTTTTTCAATTTCACACTCAATCACAGCTCTAAAGATACCCGATTTTCAAAACTTTCCGCTCCATAGACCCTCGGAATGACTTGGCTAGGTAGTTGAGTAGCGACAATCCTTTATTCTTCTTCTAGTTTGGCTCCATAGACCCCCGGAATGACTTGGCTTTGTATTTGAGTAGCGCCAAATCCATTATTCTTCTTCTAGTTCGGCTCCTTAGACCACAATTTGAGCCTTTTTGAGGGTTTCCGTAGGTATTTGGAATCTCCAAGTCTATGTATTTTGTAGTTTTAGTCTGCTCCTTAGACCCCTTAACTCCCCTTTCAGGGATTTTGTAGCTCTAAAGACCCTATATTTTGTGCGTTTGTGGGATTTTGTAGCTCCAAAGACCCTATATTTTGTGCGTGTAGTTAGCTCTTCAGACCCCCATTTTAGAGTTCCGTGCGGCACACCCCCGTCAAAAAATAATTTGAGTGCCCCCCCCCCCCCCCCCGGGGTTTGTGTGCCAAACAACCATCCAGTGTATATTCTACACATTGCGCAAGGCATTCACAAGATGGCAATATACGTCTGATTTCCAAATCCAAACTATCTAACTGCTTACTAAAACTGGGTTCCATTGCTTTTTTTTATATTGGTATAATACACTATAAAAAACGAACAATAGATGAGTTGTGATCAATCACAACTTTGCATTTAAACACTACTTCATTATTTCATCAAGAGAGTTGCATGGATCAAAGGCAAAGCTCGAGTAACAAATAAAATGATTTTATAATGCTTAATTCAAGTCTCCACTTCAACTTTGATATGACACATGACTATAAACATAAAATACACTGTATGTAGGGAGAACAAGTGAGTCTACAGTCCCTATTCTTCAATTACACAGTATTTCAACAACTGCTATAACTTTTGGGTTCCACTTCAACTTCAAGTATGCGGAACAAGAGTTGATTTATGCATTGCTTTTAGGTTTGGGGACATTTATGTATCTGACTTCTGCATAACCCATGAAATTGACTTTTTATCATAGGTGTGTGAGGCGATGGGTGGATAGGGGGTTGTAGCCCCAATGGAGCTTTCAAAATTGTTGTGATACTCTGGTAAGTTTGACATCATTTTCATGCAGTTGGGTGGTGTTGACTGGCAAAACAACAAATAACATTAACAGTCTTATTGGCAACATGTGCAGTCCTCATATTATAGCGTTTTCGCAACCTCAACGTGGCCGTAGAAATTGGCGTGTCGTGTGCGAAATCGCCAATTTCCTGTAGTAACAGCGGTCCCTCTGTTCTTGAACTGTTATCACCGACCGTCGTCGGTCAATTTTGCGTCCGTGCTATGAGACCGCCCGATCAGGCAAACAGCCAATCAGCGGCGCTCGCTGCTCGTAGCGAGGTCAAACGTTCATCATCAGCGCTCGCACGTGTAGTGTGGTTCAACGATCCGAGTCTACGTCCGTACGTCCGCGTTGACCGATTGCGAAACGGCTTGTAAACCAGAGTTGTTTTAGCGCTGCGGACGTACCAATAGATCGTTCCTGCGTCCGTGAAAGCTGCGTACGATGCTGGGCGAAAACGGCCTATTATCAGAGTGAGAAGGGTGTTATGTGTATTTTGGGCTAAATTGAGTTGTGCATTCAATCTTTTAGGTCAGAACTCAAAGTGAATATGTGATGCCATTGATATGGTACATACAAGTCTAATCTTTTAGTGTTTCAGAGTCCAAAGTTACAAGGGAGCCAGTACCTTGATTGGTCTTGAACCTGAATGTAGTATAACATGATGCCAGTGGCATATAGGTAGGGGAAATGGGAGGGGGGGGGGGACTCTTGCCATTATGTTGCCCCTGGGTGGAGGGAAATGTAAATTACCATTTCTGGATCATGTTGCCTCCTTGTTGGAAACCCTGCCCCCCCCCCCCCCCCCCCCCTTGCTATGCCACTACATAGTGTTATCAAATAGATCAGGCTTAAGCTGTCATATTATGTCAACTGATTAACACCTAAGCTATTAACATGATTCGCACTTATGCATAATGTAATTAGGGGGCGGGGGAGGTGCACAGGACACAGCTCAAGGGGCATGGATTTGTTGTGTTATAAGTTGTTGCCTTGGAAACCTACAAACTGACATTGATATGATACACTTGATAGCGAGATGTAATTTGATATTTTAAGGAATGTTTATGTATTTTATCACAATTTAACCAGTTGATTGGGCGTGTAAAACAGATATTTAGTATTGTCCATGTCCACTGGGCGATGTGTGAAAGGTTACTGTATAAGGGAGACAAATTAAAACAATAGAGAGCTAAGGTTTCAAATTTATTTTAGTTAGAAGCTGTCAAATGTTTAAGACCTTAATGTGATTCTCCCTAACCCTAGCCATCAACATACTCAGGATGTATACCAAAATATAAATGACTTGTCTGTAATGGGTTAAGCATAAAATAAGGTATTGGATCATACTCAAGAAGTTTTGCTATACATTATAAATGTCCTTCTTTGAATACCTACACATCCCCCCAGAGAACATAATATTTTGAAGATACAAAAACCTCAAATATGGGTGTTCAAAGGGTATATTGGTTGATTAGTGGTTCAACAGTGCCATGTTATCTTCACAAAATCGTTGACGTCTGCAAATTTTATATGAAAATAAACAGAGACTACTGAACAGACAGTAACCTTTTATGCTAAAAATCTTTTGAAATCGATATGTACACAAAATAAGTGAATATGCCATTTATAATTTGTGTGACTCATATCAATTCAATATTTTCCTCACACAAACACTTGAGCTGTACCCACTGCTGTGTAAAGAGGAGGTTGATTGATTGGTCTATGGAGGCAAAACGTCCCAGGGTTAGACTAGCAATAAATAGTGTCAGACAAAGATTGTACAAAGATTGTCAAGATACTTGTAATACACATAATATTGAATTTAAAAATCGGTTTATATTCACTTGGTCTAATACCACTTGGTCCAATCATCAGTTCGTCTAACTTCACTTCGGCTAAACCTATTTGGTCTAATCATCACTAGGTCTAATGCCCATCTAGGCAACTGCCGTTTCGTCTAATCACCAAATGGGCTAATTGTCACTTCGTCTACTTTTTTTTTTCCTCGTTTCGTCTATTATCACTTCGTCTAATACCAGTTCGTCTAATTCTCAGTTAGGCTACTCTTCACTTGGTCCATATGCAATTGGTCTAATTATCGTTTGGTCTATAACCATTTGGTCCAATACCATTTCGTCTATTACCATCAGGTCTATTTTCCACTTGGTCTAAAAGCAGTTCGTCTAATGCCATTTCGTCTAACGACCATTTAGTCTAATTCCCATTTGGTCTAATGACCATTTAGTCTAATTCCCATTTGGTCTAATGGCCATTTAGTCTAATTCCCATTTGGTCTAACGATCGCCCACACAGGTCAGTGTGGGTCAATTGTAAGTCAGATCACTTGTTCTAAATGCGCAAATCTGATTGGTTTCAATTCATTGTTAGGACACTTATTGCAAAATGACACTTAAACAATGAAATGAAAACTTCGGAAAGGATTATAAAAATTCTTATTTTTGAAACAAATATCAATAAAAAACATAGAGAATTTAGATATGTTCTGTATGCAGAATAAACAGATATTGTATTCTTTTATCGATATTCATCTTCAAACACATTTCGCTTTGAGAGTCCTTGCTGAACTGATTGTTTAATGACTTTCATACTTTGAGCTAAATAACCTAATTAATATGAATGTGGAATTGAAATCTCGTACAACTACAAGCAATCATCTCGTATGTCAAAACAACTGGTATCCCCCCCCCCCCCCCAGGCATCAATAGTCTTACACATATCTACAACAGTCTCAAAGAACAAAAAAAAAATACTTTGGCAAGGACTCTCAAGTAGTTTGTCACCTAATTTCCAATGCTTAAATAAAGACAATTTGACTTTTTGACTACAGAGAGGAGCAAACATGAATCACAGGTTAACATTAAGATATTTAACAGGCATTTATAACATTATGTTTTCACAAAATATAATTGTATTACACTCGTTATTTAGTGGTAATTTTAACTTGTCTAGTTTCGTACGCGTGCATGGGGGTGCAGCCCCTGAAATACATCAACATAAAATAACACACTATATAACAATTAAAATGTGGTCAGACCCCCTCTTTCAACACCTATATCATATCAAAATTCCATTAGACCAAATGGTCATTAGACCAAATGGGCATTAGACAATGTGGGCATTAGACAATGTGGGCATTAGACCATGTGGGCATTAGCCCAAGTGGGACATTAGTGGGAGTAGACCAACTGTCAATTAGACCAAACGGGAAGTTGATGAAATGGTTATTAGACAAAGTGAGAAACTGCCCATCTGGATATAGCCGAAGTGGGTATAGCCCTAATGGATATTAGACGTTGTGGTATTAGACCAATAGAATATTAGACAATCTGGTGATTAGACGAAATGGCATTAGACTAAGTGGTTTTGGACCAAGTGGATATTAGACGATAAGGGTATAGCCCAAATGGTTATTAGACGAACCGGCTATTGGACCAAGTGGTTGTAGACGAAATGGGTTTAGACTATGTAGGATTAGACGAAGTGGATATTAGACGAAGTGGGTTTAGACCAAGTGGGGGTTTACCAAAAAATCAATGCAAAAGGAGATATGTCATGTTTGAATGATAATCTTTTGCATAAAACTATCTGAACACATGAAGGAAATGATTTGCTTCAAAAGAAAATGTACTATCAAAAGGAATTTTATCTATTGACCCTTAAAGGGATCTAGTAACTTTGTTGACATGTGCAAAAAGTGATGAATGGTTGATGCAATGTATATGTTTTCTCTTATGTCCACATGGTATTGTGTGAAAATTTCAAGTCAAATGGACATTCTATGGCCAAGTAATGAGCGAAAATGCAAAGTGATATTCAGTAACTCACTGCACTCACTTTGTACACGGAAGAAAAACTCGCCCGGAGTTTTTCTTATCTGAATACTTCAATCATACATATCTTTGTAACGAAAGGGAAATTTGAAAAACCGAAACCTGTCCCATGATTTTATTGTTAATACGAATACAACAAGTTATAAGGGAACCGCTAGAATTCCAAGTTTTTTTTGAGGATTTGGACAATGTTACTAAGTCCCTTTAATGAATTTGTGTACATATCAGAAGATATATATAGCTACATTACTTCAGCAAGTTCAGCAAGTTCAGCAATACCAACAATTAGAGTTTGTCCAACTTAACCATGATAAGATATAGTTTTGGCAGAATAAATTATAAATAATATGTGGATATAAAGAGTTAACAAAAATGCCTTGAAATGTACTATTTTAGCACCGAAATGTTTGAAATAATTAGTAGGTACACACAATTAAATTCAATGGCACAAGGCACTGTTTTCTATACTATTTCAACAATATACATTTATTAGTTGGGCCAATATACATGTTTCCATAATTTTTCCAAAACTATTTAGATTAAAAAAAAAAAAATTATGTTGAAGTTAAATTTTGACTCATTCCTATCAAAGGTATGGTCTAATAAAGGCACTTGACCCTAAGACCACTGTGTGTACAACATGATTCATACTGAATACCAAAACAGAAAACTTACACATAAAAATGATTGATTATAACTTAATTCTCCATAGAAATATCATGAGTCATAGAAATTAGATGAATTATTCTGATAAGGCACTTAATCTTTAACCACGTAATGTGATTAGAACGTTTGTCACGAAACTCCCCGTTGTGAAGTCAGCTCATGTGTATGTGTGTACATGAGTGAGACACAAGCTCTCAATCTGATAAATATATAAGTTTTTTTTAATGAAAATGACATTCTTCCCCACCACATCATTGCTAAATAATTGAAATTCCTCTTAGTTTTGTATATATATGATTTACCAGGACTAGAGATAACCCTTTTTTCTTGACAGCCCCTTTCAGCAAGTCACATTATGACTTGTCCAATTTTGGTGGCCATTACATTTGGTTACATTTGGTTTGTTTAATGTTGATATTATTTGCCTCCTTCAAAACAAACATGATCAGATGATCATTGTTGGAAGTCTGTTGGGTCTACCTTGTAGCTACATTTTGCCATGTATTATCACAGTTTACGTAAAGTGGCTTAACTACTGGAAGACCTGTGCAAAGAGAATGTGCCCTCAAATCGTATGGCAAGTTTAATACACAAATTGAAAAGTAATATTATACAGGGTGGCCCAGAAAGGATGCAACACCTACAATCGTTAATTTCATCAACACCATTGACCAAATGTCATTGTTTTTTGTTTGATTGGGTAGAACATTCTTTTTCCAACAAAATGATACCATGAGCATTGATTTGGGTAAGGCGTATGGATCCTAGGGCCATATTTCTGAGGCAATGTCGTTTCCTAAATTTGCTACTTTTTTGTCTCCAGCGATCCTCTGAACACTGAGACATTCTCGCCCCACGGCCTGCCATAGAATTAGCTGTACAGAAGAACCGCATGACTGCTCTCCCTTTGTAAGGAAGACAATGTGAGCCATTCTTATGTACAGCTAATTCTACGGCAGGCCGTGGGGCTAGAATGTCTCAGTGTTCCGAGGATCGCTGGAGACAAAAAAGTAGCAAATTTAGGAAACGACATTGCCTCAGAAAAATGGCCCTAGGATCCAAACGCCTTACCCAAAATCAATGCTCATGGTATCATTTTGTTGGAAAAGGAATGTTCTACCCAATCAAATAAAAAACAATGACATTTGGTCAATGGTGTTGATGAAATTAACGATTGTAGGTGTTGCATCCTTTCTGGGCCACCCTGTATAATATTACTTTTCAATTTGTGTAACTTGCCATACGATTTGAGGGCACATTCTCTTTGCACAGGTCTTCCAGTAGTTAAAGGGGTAGTTTAGTTTTGGTAAGGCTGAACTTTAGTAGCCAAAAACTGCACAGTAACGTCATAAACTAATAGTTATAACTCCACCATGCTCGAAAGGTATACAAAATTACAAACGACTAAGTAAAAAGCCTGTTATCATTAAAAAAGAGCCATTAAAACACAAGAGGGCGCTTTTTAAAAAAGCATTGGTTTCAACCATTTTTCATACAAAATCATGCATGTGATGCTTTATTGATATAATGGTTAAATAGCGAGATCATCAACAACTATTTAAAAAACGCTTTTGAAAATTTTTGAAAAAGTGCAAGCATTTTTTTTTTCTTTTTCTAAAAATCATCTTATTATTTGGGCCCCAAATAATTATGAGATCAGATATATTTATTGATATTTCAGCCGTTTCTGGTTCGATTTTGACCAAATAAAGTTTATTCTGCCATTAAAATTGCATGTTCTCTCAAATTCGACACTCAGTTTTTCATTACTTCACAAAAAATTGTGATGTGCAGCGCCCTCTCTACCAAAACTAAACTACCCCTTTAAGCCACTTTACGTAAACTGTGATAATACATGGCAAAATGTAGCTACAAGGTAGAACCAAACAGTTGTAACTCTTCCAACAATGATCATCTGATCATGTTTGTTTTGAAGGAGGCAAATAATATCAACATTAAAAAAAACCAAATGTAACCAAATGTAATGGCCACCAAAATTGGACAAGTCTCTAGTCCTGGTAAATCATATATATACAAAACTAAAAGGAATTTCAATTATTTAGCAATGATGTGGTGGGAAAGAATGTAATTTTTTATCAAAACCTAATATATATTTATCAGATTCAGAGCTTGTGTCTCACTCATGTACACACATACACATGAGCTGTCTTCATAACGGGGAATTTCATGACAAACATTCTAATCACATTACGTGGTTAAAGATTAAGTGCCTTATCAGAATAATTCATCTAATTTCTATGACTCATGATACTTCTATCATTTTGTTGGAAAAAGAATGTTCTACCCAATCAAACATTTTTCTGAGGCAATGTCGTTTCCTAAATTTGCTACTTTTTTGTCTCCAGCGATCCTCGGAACACTGAGACATTCTAGCCCCACGGCCTGCCGTAGAATTAGCTGTACATAAGAATGGCTCACATTGTCTTCCTTACAAAGGGAGAGCAGTCATGCGGTTCTTCTGTACAGCTAATTCTATGGCAGGCCGTGGGGCGAGAATGTCTCAGTGTTCAGAGGATCGCTGGAGACAAAAAAGTAGCAAATTTAGGAAACGACATTGCCTCAGAAATATGGCCCTAGGATCCATACGCCTTACCCCAAATCAATGCTCATAGTATCATTTTGTTGGAAAAAGAATGTTCTACCCAATCAAACAAAAAACAATGAAATTTGGTCGACGGTGTTGATGAAATTAACGATCGTAGGTGTTGCATCCTTTCTGGGCCACCCTGTATATATGTAAACATAACACAAATTAAAAAACAAATAGATTTACACATTTATAATATTATACCCAAACTGTTAAATATTTAAATGGTCCTATTTGTTAAACATCTAAATCCTCCCAGTATGTACACCTAACCCCCTCAATCATTTAACTCACGGTACTTCTCTCCTTTACGTCCCGGTCACATATCACCGGATAGCGTAAACGGATGATCGACGGAGAGTAACATTTTCAATCCGTTCGTCTCCGTTCGTATGCGTTTCTTGTCCGTTCCTTGTCAGGCGATGTACGTTATTCTATCCGGTGGACTATTTTGTGCAAGAAGCAATGGAGACGACTTTCACCACCGGATAATTTGATTTCGCAAATTTTCTATTCGTCGGGGATCCGTTTACGTTATCCGGTTATATGTGACCGGGCCTTTAGTAAAGATACACATTTTGAGGCAAGGGCATCCAACAATGCTCTAGTCAGGGGAAACCATCATTACAAGATTAAGCAGTAAGCAGCCATGGTGTAAAGTAAATGTTAAGCGATGGGAAGTACAGTAAGCCTCAACAAGCACAGGTAATTGAACCATTTGTCTGGCTTCTATGCCAGTGCTCAAAACACTTTGGCACCAAGGTTAATATCTTCTTTACCAGACTGCAATCGCTGTATTTTTCTCTTCAGACTTGAAGAAAGAGGACATTTTTACCATTTGTGGGTGGTCGACCTGGTTGGGGGGGGGGGGGGGGGGGGAGGGGCACTTAAACATATTGGTGACACAGGTACATGTATGTGCCGCTTCAAAGACCCCCTTTTTCAGAGCCAATAGGTATGGGTTTCTGTATCTGATGGCCATTCAGCAGGGTCAGTCCCCAAGACCCTTATTGTGTCCCTATCCTTCAGTTAATATGAACTATTGCACTACACAATTTATTTAACAAACATTTATTAGATAAATTGCATTGACCTGTAAAATTCAAAGTTTCACTTATTTTAAAATCACATCATCTACTTTATCCATAATTCAATTTAGTGGGCTGGAGTGAAAATGCTTATTCTGACGATGAGCCAGGTTACTCAATAGGCTGTTTTCGCAACCACGACGCGGCCATTCTACAACGCTAATCTTAGCGGGGGGTCGCACTCAGTGCAAAAATTTCCGCGTAGCTTCCAAATCTACAACGGTAGTTGGCCGAATTAGCGTCGGGTGTACAGCGAGTACCGAGCGGCGTGGTAAGCCCTTACTTCAATGGGTCAGCCAGAGGTCAGTTGGGTCAGCCAATCAGCGCGCTTGGTCACTCGAGCAAGGACACGTTCCCATCGTATCGATGCACGTTCCCCGTATTCTTCACTGCGAAACTGCAAACAGTTCGCGACATAGCCAGAGTACGGATACGGTCACAGCTGACTGATTCCTCCGTACTCAGCCCTTCCGTAGTCATTTGCGAAAACAGTCTATTGATTCGTACAGGGGAACACACAACTAATTCATACAGTGCAATATATTATCGATGGCCCCTGACTGACTTGTGACTCTTTAAAACTATTATCTCAACCCCCCTTAATACAGGAGAGAATGGTCCTCTCATAATTGGAATTAAAAGGCACATCTAGATAGCCAAATCCCAGATATTCAATGGTATTATCTCAACAAAAAGAAACCACCCCTCCTCCGTTTCTTTACCCTTTCTTCTTATAGAGATTAAGATTTTAAAAAGGATTTGAATCATTCACCTCCTTCAGACAAACTGGTTTCTTCCCCTTCATTCAACAAACAGAAGCGAAAACTCTAAATGGTTGATTTGTCACCCACAAAGTCCGTTCACACCTCACAAGCTCTCAATAGGCAACTGCGGTATTAAGACGTTATCGAGTGCAAATTTTGGTCATCAGAGATAAAGTTAAAGAGGAGATGGCAAGTGGAGGTACTCCAAGTCACACAATTATCTATGAATAAAAACCCTTTTTTCTTGAACAGAGAAAACCTTGAAAGGTTGAAAAAAGAGAAAGTCATATATAGTTCTTGCAAAATACTAGGCTTTATTGTACGCGGAAAGTCTTTAATAAAGAAGGAGTAAAAGTGAAAGACACGGTTCACCTAACTTTAAGAAGGCATTTGTCATAAATAAGGGAGGGGCAGTTAACTTGCACAGTAAGTACTACATATTGATTTTTATGTTATATAAAACAGTAAAACTGTATCATATATTACAGCAATGCAGGAATTTTAGGGGGCTACTTTTTCAATCTGATATATATCACAAACTATTTAACATAATACAGATAATTTTAAGGGGCTACCTACTGAATTTAGGGGGGCTATTTTGAAAATTCTTGTATTACAGTCAAATACATTCTAGATATCTGTTGTATAGCTATACATTTTCTGAAGTTTCAGTGAGGATCTTTTTTTGTTCACCATTGTACAATAAATTTAAATTAGAACAGATGATACAGTTGATATGCTATTTGTGATAAAAAACTGGTATTAAATTGTGACTGAGCATCCAGTCTATGCATCTACCAAGGCGTAATACTCTGTGGACATCAGTCATATTAATGGTTATTTTTATGGTCTTTGTTGGTCATTATGAAGGGTGATTAGTCATGAAGCATGGAAGAACTCAAACTGAGCCCAAGAAGGGTTCAGACTTAAAAATTATATATTTTTTACTGGTACATCTGCTGATTATAATTACTCAGAGCAATATATTTTCTCCTATTTCATGAGCTTTATTGGCCATTACAAAAGGTCGTTTGTCATTAAGCATGCTTAAATGGGAGATGAGCCTGCAATTGAGTGAGGTTTAGACTACAGTGTACAAGAATCCCAGTATTTGATTGTATACTCACTTCAGTGTTTTTTTTCCTATAACAAATTTCTTCACATATTTTCGACAAGTACCATTTAAGATTGTGATCTCTTTGATGAGATAAATTATAGTAAAATGTGTGTTCATCAATTTAATATTACAATGCTATGCCAAACATTTATAAAATGGCACAGAAGATAAAGTTGGCAGATTAGTTTCCAGTTTTCTTTTCAGTGTGATCCCTACTGACAAGATATGTGGAATCATGTCTGTAATTAGAGTACAGAAGTGAATTCATAATTGCTCTGTGCGTTAGTCATGGGCTATAAATCAAGCTGTTTTAGAAGTGTACAGTTTGCATACAAATATTTGTGACAGTTTCAGATTCCATCTCACTAATATGATGATGATTATTAATATCTATTGTGCATAAATTGTGATCACGAATGCTTTCCATATATAATTAACCCGTTCACTACAAGATTCTGAAATCCCCATAGACTTTGTACATAGCCTACTCGGTTCCCGTAACCAACGGGTTAACTTTGTGTATGGGGCAAATTTGTTTGTCCAGAAACAGTGGTCAGTGTGCATGCTATACTCTGACCATTTACGCATGTTGTAGATCCCTTCATAGGTTGCTGTGTTGTGATATTTATTACACTAGTTAATGTATATTAACGCATGGCAATTAGGTAGCAATAAGTGAAAATAATATCATTAGTTAAACTCAAGGAGATCGATACTAAACTGTCCAACAAAACATGTTTTTTTAATTAGCTCTGGCTATATACATCCTATTGGTATATAAAGGTCTAAGAAAAGCAATGCAATTGCAAATCAGATTTACAGGAACAAAATTCACACTTAGAGATTGAGGAACCGAATATATATGACGGAAGGATGAAGCTTGGTGATATGAGAGAGGTGATGTAAGCAGGAAATTAAACAAAGGTGTGGACATTTACAGTCTGATAAAAAGGCAAATTTGCATACTGACCTCTTGGTTGATTGTTTTACTTTTAACATGTATGTGTTCATATATAAGTGCATCATCACCATGTTAAAAATTGAATTTAAAGGCATATTCAAAGCTTTGCAATCTGAAGATCAGCATTTGAATAGGCTTATACACATGCCTGACTAATGGGTATCCCTTATGTATGTTTTCATTTTAATTAAATAATGTTAAACTAATTCATGTTGTCAAACATAAAAACAGGACAGTACATTTAACCTCTGGCTGTGATGATGCTGGTATGTACAATGTACGAGTATACTCATTAAATAAATGGCCTTCTTTAAAGAGAACTATCAAACATGTTCAGGAATTACAACATAATTTTATATCAATTGCAAGCAATATTAGATTGGTGTATTATCTAACCACAGAAATATTATGTATCAGCATAAAGCTATAAAACCTATCAAAGATTATGTGTTCCTAGTTTGAGATCTGGCACCTTCTCTTCAGTTTTGACCTTCCACCTCTTATTCTTCTTGTTCTGATTTCTACCATCAGCTCTTCAAGGTGCATTCAGTGAGTTGGACGTGGAGCAGAAAGGAACAGTAGAATCACATCTGGTGCCAGAGCTGATTGGGAAACTTCTGGGGGAGACCACGTTGCAGAAAGGAACGCTCTTACTCAGGGCCAAGTCAAGTGCTAAAAACGGTAAATGAGAATAACTTCTGTAAACGTGGTAATGTTCGCGGTGCATTAATTTTCACGGATTTCGCGCTGAAGTCGGCGTCCGCGAATATAAATGCGCGATTTGCAATATGTGTGAACACTTGCTCGGCCACGAAATTAAAAAGCCGCGAATGTGTTTTTGTGTCGCTCAGCGCGAAATATTAATTGCACAAAAATAACAACGTTATTGGGAACCTTGCATTGCAAAAAAACAAAACCACTCCAAACCCCACACATTTATTAAAGGGAACCAACACCCAAAAATGTTATTCTTATAAATGAAAGGTAAAAGTTTTAGTAGTTCATTCCACCAAAAAGTTCAGAATAATAGGTTTCCAGAAAAATTATATAATTGGAAAACTCATCACCATACTAAAGTATTTGTTTATGGGTCTGCAGACGAAGACTAGCTATTGTCTAGGACGTTCGTGGCTTCCATGGGTCTATTGTCTCCTATTGTACGCGTGTATAGATTTGGCGCACTCGACAACGTTTGGTGCATACGGAACTATGAGGCTCTGATGGTTCCGTAATTGTTGGTGATTACTTGTGTTATTTATGAATTACACAAACCTTTGGACGTCTATTTAATATCAAACACCGGAACCAAAACATATAAGCCTGTGTTGTTCTTTGCGTGGTGGTCCCCTTTAAATACCCCAAACCAATCAAATGCATCACTGGTTTTGATTGTTGGAACAAGATGAAACTTTTAGGGGGAGATGATGCTGCAGAACCCTAACTGTGCTACTCAGAGAGCAAATTCAGGTTAGAAAAACTTAGTATTTAATTACATGACAATGACACAAATACATGGGAGCTTTTGATGCTTTAGCCCCTGAAACAGATAAAAAGAGCCGCCATAAATTATTGAGTTCAATGTAAAGTAATATTTCCAGAATGCTTGATTCATGCTGGTAGGTTTGAAAAGTAGTCCTCAGAAATATATATTTTCTTTTTCCCCTGGTATATGGTTATACATGTTTTTGTTCAAGTGTAATTTCAACTGGTGCCAGAAGTTGGATTGACGTCGTCGATGGTGTCTGCTGATTCAGTTTTATGCTTCATATTTTTGAAGACCCACACACCCCAAAATTCAATAAACGCTATGACCTTAGGCACACTATCACCTCCAACCCTATTTTGCCACCAGTTCGCCAATTTCTGGCAATTTCATATAGAAACATTGGTTGCAATACACTCTACAAAGGCAAAGTCATATGTGAAAAACGGTTTGATTTTATTTATAAAGTAGTTAACCTGTTGACACGATATGCGGTGAATCCATTGACACAATATGGCAATGAAATTAACCTTGTTCCAGAACTGATTTGGAAAACTTCTTAGAGGAAAGACTCGGCAGAACAGAGTATGGCTAGTGAATGAAAAGTCTTGAGTGAATATGGCATATCTTTGGAACTAATCAATCTGTTAGAATTTTACTGGGCCCACTTGAATTTTACTGGAATGACTTGAATGAAGAGTGGAAAACATATAAATGACATCTTGTATTTCTTTTAACACAAGGAAATGCTTTGGTTCAAGGCTAGGTCAAGAGAAAAATATAAGAAATCATTTTAGATGTTAAAGTGATCTAGTAACATTGTCAAAATCTACAAAAATTCATTAGAAATCTAATGGTTCTTTCATACCTTGTTGTATTTGTATTACCAATAAAAGCATTGGACAGGTTTTGGTTATTCAAATTTCCATTTCGTTAGAAAAATATGTACGATTAAAGTGTTCAGATTTTTAACTATCCACTGGATAGTCATAACTGTACAGTCAGGGCAATGAGTTAGTAAATTAATTTCACATTTGTGCTCATTACTCGGCTATAACATCCTTTTAACGTGAAATTTTCACACAATACTCAGAGGACATATCGGATCACAAAACTACATATTTTACCAACCATTCAGAACTTTCTGCACATGCCAACAAAATTACTAGATCCCTTTAAAAGAAGAAAATGGCAAAAACAGTAAACATTTGTTAAATGCCAAGAAAAGGTCAGAGGCAGCGAAAATTCTAGAATGAAATAGGGTGTACATTATGAAGAAAAAACAGACTCTGCATAGTTTTAGCATCTAGGCTTACAGCTGGAGTGGTAGTGTTTTTAAATTTTGTTTTACCACACTGTTGTTTTAGTATTGTTTGATCAAATAATTGCGGGCATGTGCCCCCCTCCCCCCTGCTAATTTTTTTTTCCTACAAACTTTTTGTTCATAAGCAGCGACGTGGGCTACTCATGAATATTCACAACTAGGATTGAGTTTGAGGGTTATAATTACATTGAGACCATCCTGACCATCAGCGGTTTCCGTGGCCTATTGGTCACGCTGTGGATTTCAAACCTTGGTATCATGGGTTCGAATCCTCTCTTATTCTCTCTTATTCTCTTTTGCCATAATACATGGTGAGTAGCGGTTCATTTAGTAAATGTATCATGCAGAGTTTTCACTAAAGTCTGATATCCGACAACAAGTTCGTAGGAATCATGTGCGCATGTGCCAGAGACAAAAAGTTTGTAGGGAAAACAAATTTGCCTCCCCCCCCCCCCCCCCCCCAGCACCTCCGTCATTATAGCTCTGCTACTAGAAAGGGATGTTCATTGGCATTCAATATTTATTAACAAGGAAATTGGGTTGCACATCAAGTACAAACTGTTGCTAACAAGTTGTATATCAAATGATGGCAACTGTTGAAAAGGTAATTGATATGTCAACCTAGTTTATATCTGCCTATCTAGACTAGTAATAAGATTAAGGAGGTAATTGAGCTTCGGTGCCTTCAAACAAATTTTTCTAGGGCTTTTGTTAATTTGAATTCCATGTTAAAGTATGTTTAATTTGGATTTTTAAATGAGCATGATTCCCCTGAAGTTGCCTGCAATTTTTTGTTCATGTCCACAAATGTCAAAAGTATTGACCTTGAAATAGATCATAGTGCCTCATATACATACATATCTATCTATACAATGTGTCGGGCATTCTGGTTGTTGCAGGATTCTATAATTTAGTGAATCTTCTGTTTTTTCCAACAAAATTACTTTGCACCAGCTAGGTTTCATTTACATGTATGATTTGCACAAATTATGCTTTTCATGCCATTTATGTCAAAATGAAATTATATGGCAAGTTATCTTCGTTAACTTTGATGTTATACGATCAAGGGCGTCAACAGCTTCTCCAAATTGGGGGATACATTGGGAGGGAGTGAAGCGATCGAGCGGGGGAGGGTGTGGGAAGGGGTGTCCCCCTCCCACAGTAGGGAGCTTTTGCATTTTTTTTGGAGTGAAATTGTGCAATTTGGAGCATACCTGAGAAAGACATTCCACATAATATGTCGTGTACGCTATGGAATCCAACATACATAATGTATACATATGAAAAACGTGAGGGGGACAATCCCCTCCACTTTGAAATGTGTGGTGTGGGGGGGGGGGATGCCCCCCCCTTCCCCCGCCTGTTGACGCCCATGTATATGATGCAAACACAGACATGTTTGTACACTCCACCCTAGGGGTTAACAGCAGAGTTGTTGTTTTCTGGTCACATGCTTCACATTCATGTCATCAGGTCCTTTGTCGTCTACTCACAACCACCGGAAACACATACATAGGGTCATGAGGACCCTTCCCTTGAGGGTGGGGGGGGGGGGGGGGGTTCGTTTACACATATGCGTTTTTGAATAAGCTCAACTCACATTGATTAATGTTATTTTATACAAACGTAGACATGTTTGCACACTTTACCCAAGAGGTTAATAGCATGGTGTATGAGTTTTCTTGAGAAAAACTTCCCAAATTACATACATGGGTATACAAGAACCACCCTATGTTATAAATAAAGACAGAAGTTGTGGTAGGTGAATGTGATAAAATGGACATCTTGGCATTTCCTCATGTTCCGGTGGCATAGCTAGGGGGAGCAAGGGGATCATGGGCGTCAACAGGCGGGGGACGGGGGGGACATGTCCCCCCACTTTTGAAAGTGGAGGGGATTGTCCCCCCCCCCCTCCCCCCACTTATTTTCATAAGCATATACATTATGACATGTTTGATTTCATAGATTGCACTCTGACATACACTTATATGTGAAATTTCTGTCTCAGATATGCACCGGGATATGCACCAAATCGCACAATTTCAAGCCCAAAAGTGCAAAAGCTCCCTACAGTGAGAGGGGGACACGCCCTCCCACACCCTCCCCCGTTGACGCCCTTGAAGGGGATGGATCAATAATAGCCTCCTTTCAGTCCCTTGGGGGACCTTTGCCCTTCCTAGCACTCCCCCACCCCCACCCCCACCCCCCTCCATTTTGACAGAAAAAATAAATAAATACAATACAAAGATGATGCTGCCCTCGCCTGGGGAATGTTGACTCTGGTTCAAATGACCCTTACTATGCTATGTCGTGTTCATGTCAACCAGTCCTGTGTTCAGACTTTGTTGTAAATTGAAAACCTACTAAATGCCCATGAATGCCCCTCGATCCCTAGGGCCTAGGGGGGAAACATGATCAGACCCGGGGGCATTTGGAAGAAGAAGTTGAATTTAGATTAATTTGTAAAACTAAAAATGTGCCTGTTGGTACACTCTCCCCTTCTGGTTGTTATCCGAGTTCATATTCTTGTTGTTTCATGCAATGTCATGGTGGCAGGTGGCACTACTGGGGGGGGGGGGGGGGGGGGCATTGGGGAAGGGGAAATTGTTGGAGATTTTTGTCTCCCTACTCTCCCGCCGCTAGAGAGAACAAATGTAGAAATACATAACATCATATTTTTAGCCCATGTTGTCCACGTGGTGGGAAATCTTGCCCCTCCTCTTTGCCTCTGGACCAGCTTGCCCCTGGCTATGCCAATGTCATGTTCATGTCATCAAGTCCTTAGCTGTGAACTGACAACAACCCCAGACACAAACATGGGGTCACAAGCACCTCACCCCTGGGGGAAACATGATCACAGGGCCAATTTTCACTTTCATATTGAACATGTGTTTGTCATGCAGTACATGTATGTGTGATTGATTGCGTCAAAGTCCCGTGCTTGTATGTGGCTATTAATGTACTAGGGGTATTGAATGACTTTCGATAAGGGCTATATATGCATATAAGTGTGGAAAACACTTGGGTTATTTTCAAATCAGTTCTTGCTTGAAAATATACTACTTATGGCAGTAAAGGGACCCAATTACACATGAAAACAACTTGTTCAAGAAATTAAAAGTATGGGAGCCCTTTATAAAAACCCAAATGTATAGCTCTTTTTAACTTCTGTTAAATAATACAAAAATTATAAATAATTATCATCTGAAAATGTGGCTTCACATCAATAGGAAACCCTGACCTACAAGATGGTATGCATAACTCAATTTAGCAAAAGTATTACTTAAAGGGGTAGTTCAGTTTTGGTAGAGAGGGCGCTGCACAACATAATTTTTTTGTGAGGTACGGTAATGAAATACTGAGTGTCGAATTTGAAAGAACATGCAATTTTAATGGCAGAATAAACTTCATTTGGTCAAAATCGGTTCAGAATTGGCTGAAATATCAATAAATATATCCGATCGTAATAAATTTGGGCCCCAAATTCATATGAGGATTGAAATTTTTTTTTTTTAAATGCTTACACTTTTTCAAACATTTTAAAAAGTGGTTTTTAAATAGTTGTTGATGCTCTCTCTATTTAATCATCGTTTCAACAAAACATCACATGCATAATTTTGTATGAAAAATGGTTGAAGCAATGCCTTTTTAGAGAGCGCCCTCTTGTGTTTTTTAATGGCTCTTTTTGATTGATTTAACAGACTTTTTACTTAGTCGTTTGTAATTTTGCATACCTTTCGAGCATAGTGGAGTTATAACTATTATTTTGTAATGTTACTGTGCAGGTTTTGGTTACTAAAGTTCAGCCTAAGTACCAAAAGTGTACTATCCCTTTAACGCCCATATCATTCTCACCCGGACGATATGTATTTGTAGGAACTTAAAGCTGAATAACAGTTTTTGGAAACACTGCAAACAAATATTGAGACTCATTTGATTGTTTATAGTACTTAAGATGATTTGTTTCATTCATAACATTTATTTTGACATATATAAGCGTCTTTCATTGTTTTTCTAGTTGATGATTAAATCTCATCTCTGTCACACTATAACTAATGTTGTTGGGGTGTTGGTCCCTCTTTGTAATTGAGTCTATCATAAATCATTGATATAGGAAGGGTACTTAATCATACTTTCTAGTCTTGATTTCTATGTGTGATTTGGCACATATTATATGTCGCAAATGTAAACTTGTGTTTATGCTATGAATAGCATCTTGTCCAATTACCCTTGGGTAATTAGGCAATCATGTGACTGCCAGCCAGTCTGCCAGATTATAGTATCTTTAAAGGGTACATTGTACAGTTTCAACAGTATTCCGACTCCCCAAAGACATTATTTGTAAGATATCCAGAGCATTTATTCAATCTTACTCTATTTATGACACATACCAAGCCTTCCTGTCCCATTTTAATCTACCTGAAAAGAAACATAGTAAAAAGGGCAGAAATCCTTGAAAATGACCCACATTGTACTAACCTTACAATGAGGAGTGGATTGTTTGCGAGCAATGGCATATGCAGGAATGTTGCAAGGAAGCTAGGGCTCCAATTTGTGACTGCATAAGCGCAGGGCGTCCAGGGGGCTGAGCCCCAGGAACGTTTTGTTTTTTTAGCTATTCAAAGCCCCCAAATCAAAACTACCGGATAACCCCTTCAAAAAAGCCGGGGGAGGGGGGGGGGGGGGGGCCTCGAGCCCAGAAGCTTCCTTGCTACGCCAGTGTCTGCAAGCTTGGGCCAAGCAGTCTATTGAATAAAAACAAACTTAAAAAATCATTTGCGCTAGACCTAGAATGAATTATAGACTTTACAAAGACCTGTGTACTATCGCGATAAGTCTGAGCAGCTTCTATAGAGCCAATTTTATTCCGGAGCTGTGGTGCAGATTGGCAAACAAGGCATAAAAAAAGCATTATTATAATTCTTAGTAGTCCCCTTTTCATTCCTATATAAGTTTTGAAGAAAACAATATTTGTTAATAACTTTCCTTGATCCAATTATATTTGTGGTTATGAGGGGCCATGAAATTATGTGTAGCATTTCTGCACCTGACATTCGCAGAATATTTGTTATTCAGAATCATTTGCTGGTATATCACAGGGTACCTATAATTGGGGAAATACATGTTTCGACCCAGCTATCTTTTCGGTACCTGCATTTGTATAAGAAGTGATAATCTATTACACCACCAATTCACTGCATGGTGAATAGATACAATCATACAGAGAGAAAGCGTGTTAGTCAATTAATAATCTTTAATGGCAGTGCAGTTCAGTACTTTTGGAAGGTACCGCTAGACATTTAAACTCTAGTTCATTTGTTAACACATACTTGTAAATTCATGACCCTTGCAAGTTTGGTTTTAGATACGGTAGAACATTTTTGTGAGTAAGTATTAAACTTTCATTTAAATGTATGTGTGGTATCTTGCTATTTTTGGTGAAATGTGTTACACAATGGATTTGCATGAGTCAATAGTATTATAGAATAATAACAAATATGAATTTATTAATTGATTGTAATATTGACTTTGTTCCTTATCCGATGTAAGAATTACATTTATTGAAAGGGGTTTTATAACTTAGAGATGTTCAATAAATATATAATCACTTTCAAACATGATGCTTGTACACTACTAGCCCAGCTTGACACTTAAGTATAGTCATGGGCGTAGAGACTTACGTAATACCTATTCATCAGGGGGGGATGGATGAATAGATCATCCCCCCTGTTGAATGGGTATCAATGACAGATCTACGCCCTTGAGTATAGTGAACAATTATTTGATTCCATGCGTGCAGATGTTAACATAATCAGTTTGTGGCCATTGCGTCGGAAGCCATGTCACAAAACCTTAGAATGGGGACCGTAAAGACAGAGGATGTTTGTGTTGGCATTTGCACCATGGTTAGATTAATGTTCTTATCTCAAATTGATTCAATAAATTAATATCAAGTATTATTGATATGTTTGTTCTCATTGTATACAGGTGTGGTGAAGTTCTCCGAGTTTGTATCCATCATGTCAGAAGCGATGTCGCAGACCACGGAATGGGGGGCCTTAAAGACAGAGATCAGTGGCTATGTGGGCATCGATACCATCCAGGAACAGATCCGGAAGAAAGCATTGAAGAGGGGCTTTGAGTTCAACATCATGGTTGTGGGTTAGTATTTGCTACCTTCTAATCAACCTTTCCCTTCTTTTCATTTTGCCAATTCCTTTCCATTCTGTGGCATTTAACGCCTTGTACCCTCTGAAGAAACATAATGTGGCTATGTGGTCAAAGGAAATTGAAGTACAATAAATCCAGGAATAGATCAGGAAGAGGGGCTTTGAGTATAATATCATGGTTATGGGTAAGTCATATGTTTCCCGTACTAATTGGTTGTGGGTAAATCTTTGCTTTGAAGAGGGGAGTTGGTTGTTGTGACTTGTGGGTAGGACTTTGTCTTCCTATTCATCACCTTCTTTCCTGTCACATATTCCTTGTCTCTTAACCTCTTTGAAAAGAGAAAGCAGCTACATGGTAAAAGGGAATTGATGTAATCCAGGAATATATTAGAAAGAAAGTATTGAAGAACGGCTTGGAGTTTGACATGTTGATGGGCCAGTCATATGTTTCCCTTATCAATTATACAATTTCTCCAACCCCTTTTAGTGATAGAGATATGCAGTTATTCTTGTGTGATTGGGCATTCCCATACCCATGGTACATATATGATACTGAGTACAGATAAATAATTAATTTAGCAAACATTTGTTGAAGTTATGCCATCAAAATAAATAAAAATTTTAGGCTTCTGGCCATTTTAAAGTTTGTCAGTTTCGATCTAGAAAAGGTAAAGTTACTAGTAAAATAAGTAATCTTGGGTATTTTGGGCTAGCAAACCTGTCTATAGGGAAACAAGAAAAGTGGCCACTATAGACGGTGCAGCAAAAAAAATTACTATTTTTATTCGGGGGCTACTTTTATCATCTCGGGGGCTAGAATTTCGGGATTTTTTCGATTTCAGGGGATCATTAGTCTAATGCTGTAAGTG
>JBAMJV010007031.1:0-112276 GCA_037951105.1 Echinarachnius parma | reverse complement strand
TTTTTGCAACTGTATGTTTGTACTATTTTCTATGACTTAGTGATTTATGAGTATATTGAAACTATTTTTTCCCTACTTATTTTATACTTCAATTCTGATCAGTTTTTTAACTATTTTCTTACTATTTTATATGACATTAGTGATTTTCGAGTAAATTGAAACAATTTTTTCCCTTTTTCTTTTGACTTCAGTCGTGACAATATTAAAACAATGTTTTGCTAATATTTTCTATGACTTTGTTATTTTCCAGTAAGTTTTTACTATTTCCCCTTTTTCTTTTGACTTCTATCCTGCCAATTTAAAAACCTTTTCTTGCTATTTTATATGACTGTTATATTCAAGTATTTTTCCTAATTATTTTGACTTAAAGGGATAGTTGAGTTCTGGTAAGGAGAGAACAGTTTTGGTGAAACTGAATTTTAGTAACCAAAACCTGCATCATTACATTACAAACTAATAGTTATAACTAGAAAGGAACACAAAATTACAATTGACGTAGTAAAGATCATGTTATCATTCAAAAAGAGCCGTTAAAACGTAAGGGGGCGCTCTCTAAACACTCATCGGTTTCAACCATTTTGAATAAAATATTGTGCATGTGATGCTTTGTTGAAATAGTGATTAGATAGAGAAATAACCAACAACTATTTAAATACCGATTTTGTAACTTTTTGAAAAGAGGAAGCATTTTTTTAAATTTTTAACGGCTGGTTCAAAATTCTCTAATAAACCTGGGGCCCCAGCTTTATTACAAATTGTTATATTTATGGATATTTCAGCCGTCTCTGAACCGATTTTGATCAAACAAAGATGATTTTTATTATTTAAATATTATGCTCTTTCAAATTTTACACTCAGTTTTTCATTACCTCACAAAAAAATAAGTAGTCTAGCGCCCTCTCTACCAAAACTCAACTATCCCTTTAATTCAATCCTGACAATTTTAAAACTATTTAGTTTGCTATTTTCTATGACTTTGTTATTTTCTAGTTATAGCACCTATCTTGTCCTGTTTCTTTTGACTTCAATCCTGACTATTTGTTTTGCTATTTTCTATGACTCTATTATTTTCAAGTAAATCTGTACTATTTTTTCCCTATTTCTTTTGAATTCAATTCTAATTAATTTCTGAATTATGTTTTGCTGTTATTTTCAAGTAAATATACAGTGCATGCATGTCAACTAGTTACCCAGGAACTTAAGTATAGGCATTCAGTAATACTAATGTATATAGAAAACATCCTAAGTCAGAAAAAAAATAGGTTTAAAATAGTATACGATGTTTCGCAATTTTATGTTCTACCCAAATGTAATTTAAAGATAATAAACAAATAATTAACAAATACTAAGAGATACAAATAAAAGTGGCAGGAAATATTGCATATTTGTACATATTTGTATGCATAAATTTTTGCTTCTTTAGGTCATTTATTAATTTTAAAAGAGTGCAAATTAAACAGAATCCATAAATTTGTTAATTCAAACTGAAATTTGAATTGATCTGGCTGTATAATTATGGTAAGAACTATAGAGCTCTATTGCATCCTGCATCATTCCTTGGTGAGATTTGACTTGATATTGTTTCTTTTTGATGCATGTATTATATAAACCATCACCTAATCAATAATAACCATATAATATAACAATTATTCAGTATAATACAAATATAATAACATTAAATAATTGTCTTGTATTTTCACATTTCATGCATGCATGTAATATGGGAAAATTATAATACTGTCCCATCTACTAGATTTCATATTACTAATTTATCATGACCAAAATTCACTTAATATCTAAATTGCATGTTTTATAGTACATAGTACTATTTTTGACTATTTTTGTCACTATTTTCCCCCTAATTGTTCACTATCCCCCCCCCCCCCCCATTTTTTTTTTTTATTCTCGAAATTGCTATTTTTTAAAACTATTTTTGGTTCCAATTCTAAATATATATTTTTGAATGAAAAAATAAGGGGAAATATACATTTTTAGTGCAATTATTTCACTATTTTCCCCCAATTTTTATATATTAGGTATATCAGATTTGAATACATGTTGGGGACCACCTTTTATTCCATATTATAAGCAAATATTTATAATTTCTTTTTTGTTTTAAAGAATTAAATACACCAACATAGTTTACATTTTTTATTGATGATTTCTCCATTGAATCGTTTTTTAACCAATCATTCCATTAATAATTTTTGTATTTAAATATGGTTGAAACTTGAGGTGTTTGGAGGGCTGATTTTGAATGTAAAACATCCCTTTTGTATGCTTAACATGGGCGTTGATCACGGGGGGGGATGAGGGGATATATCCGCCAATATTTTAGATGGGGGGGGGGGGGGTGGTGGCCTGTATTATTATCCCCCCCCTCCCCCCCCCCAATATTTGGGGTTCCGAAATATAAAATAACATTAAAATGAAGAGACATTGCCCCCTCTCATGTGAATATGTGAGTATTGATACAATAGTCTTTTTTAAAACGCATCTTGAGAGTGCTAAACTGTCCAAACCAAAACTCTTCCGCGGGCTGCGCCCCCTGGACCCCCATTTAGGCCATCTGACCCAGTCCCCTGTACACACAATCAGGATGTCCTGCTATGCCCGCTAAAATTGGGGTTGCTATAGCCAACTATTTTCCCTATTTACATAATTATGACCATAGTATTTTGTTCTGGATAGTGAAAATAAAAAAGCTCCCTGGACCCCCATTCAAATTCCAAATGTACTCCTTTAACTGATTCCATTCAAGGTTCATTTAGGGTGCTTTCAATTTGCATTTGATAATCGTAACATTTCTAAACAGCTGAATCTCAACGTATTACGGGGGTTGGGCCTCCTGGGCCCCGACAGGAACGATTAGCGGTCCCTATACTCCCCACCCATCTAAGAGAGTGCCAAAGTGCTCACCAAGTGTGCGACGTGCAAACAATGCACATTGACTATTGGTGTCATTTTATTTTTGTCCCCTACCCCCCCCCCCCCCCCCCCCCCCCAACACACACACACACACACGCACACACACACACACACACACACACACCGTCATTAAACCCTGGGCACGCTGCTGGGTTGGTCGCTTCGCTCCTCACCGAAGATGGTCGAAATGGCGTATCATCCCCCCTCCCATTGCGGGAAGAAATCATCGCCAATGATGATTAAGATGTGGTTTTAAAATGCTCATTTACTAGGATCTCAGATTCGTATGGGAATTAAAACTGATATATCAATCTTATGTTAGCCCCTAGACCTCTAGTGACTGACGCATAATTTTTCCTGTATGTTTTTTTAATTTTCAGTTATTTTCCAGTACGTAAACAAACAAAAAAGAATGGGCAAAAGAGGCAAAAAGTAAACAAAAATACTGTCAAAACTGTGTATAATTGCCACCTATACAGGGTGGCCCA
This sequence comes from Echinarachnius parma, assembly GCA_037951105.1. NCBI lineage: Eukaryota > Metazoa > Echinodermata > Echinoidea > Clypeasteroida > Echinarachniidae > Echinarachnius > Echinarachnius parma. The sequence goes on along the minus strand of JBAMJV010007031.1, from coordinate 108,860 downwards.
GAAATAACGGAATGGGGCACTTCCCAAAATAAAGTAACAAAATGACCATGTCCATCGGATAGGGTGTCCTTTCCAATGAACAATGATACCAAGGAAAGTAATTTTGGACGTGTAGTTTTTGTTTTAGGGCGCTTTGAGTGAGACCATGTCAGGTTCCTATTTTTGTTGATTTTTATCAAGTCAGTGCCTGATAAATGAGACTGATTGCCCTACATGCCATTGAACACGCGAGTATTCCGCGCGCCATTGTTAGTGTGCATTCAGCTGTGTGCCGAGCGGTGCCGAGAGAATGGACATAATTGGTAAATAGTATGGCGGGCACTAAGTCTCATTTATCAGACACTGACTTGGTAAAAATTGACAAAAATAGGAACCTGACATGGTCCCACTCAAAGCGCCCTAAAACAAAAACTAGACGTCCAAAATTACTTTTCTTGGTATCGTTGTTCATTGGAAAGGACACCCTATCCAATGGACATGGTCATTTTGTTGCTTTATTTTGGGAAGTGCCCCGTTCCGTTATTTCTGGGCCACCCTGTATAAGGGAAACAAGAAAGTGACCACTTTAGACAGGTGACCTCTATAGATAGGTAAATCCGGTTCCAAAAGATGATCGTTTTCAGAGGATAACTTTTGGTGCCACTATAGACAGGTTGGCTGTACAATTGGTGCAGGTGCCACAAAAAAAAATGGACAAAATAACATCGGCAATAATAAACTCATCGAAAAAAAAATTACAAATTCCAAATAAATGTTAGTAGATTTTATCTTCTTACCTTCGTTGGACAATTCATCATCACAAGGTATCAGTGGATCTCTCCCGACTACCGCTTCCACGGCTAACTCCTGGCCCTTCGCGATCCCTGCTAACACTAACAGCATCGGGACAATCCATGTTAGACGGAACCGCGTCATTTTCGTCGTCTTTCCTATAATAAATCGATAGACAATGTTTAGTAAGCCGAAGACAGATTCCATATTTTACTATGGGGAAGGTATCCACTCTTTCTCTTCGATTCCATAGAACCAAGGGAAAGTGATACCAATAAAGTGCTCTAAATTGTAAGCGTTAGACATTTCCATATTTTTACATATTGTTTTTTGTATTAATTAGAAATACTGGTAAACGATCACCTAATTGTTCCAGACCAAGACTCTTCTACATTATTTGTAAATAATTGTACTACCTATTAACGTACAACTACAAGACCTATTAGTGATTCGAGTTGGACAATGTATCATAAGATATAGAAAATTTATCATTTATAAATCTAATAATTCAAATAAATCTTTTATAATATGTTTATGTACAGTATTCTACATAATAATAATAATAGTTTAAGCTCAGTATGATATGTATTTGTAGTAGCTGCACTATATATAAATGTTCATTATTATAATACTTAATATAGGCTTTCCCATACATTGTAACACTTTTGTCATTCAATTTTGTCCCGAGAAGCCGAGAATGTGCCAATGCCAACTTCAATTTCGTCTATTGTCGACCAATTTCACAAAAAGTCCATTCAATTTAGTCATTTGTCACACATTTTCGTCCAGTACAATTCAAATTCGTCAGTCACAGATGTGTTCAGCAACTGTGACCGACGAATTTTAATTGACTTTTTGTGAAATTGGTCGACAATAGACGAAATTGAAGGTGGCATTTGCACATTCTCGGCTTCTCGGGACGAAATTGAATGACAAAATGACGAAAATGAATGGGAAAACCTATATTACATATCTTCTAAAAATATATTTTAAAATATTAGACTGAATGATTAGGAGGCCAATAAATAACACCAACTGTACTATTTATCGACATGGTGGTGGTGGTGGTGGTGGTGGTGATGGTGGTGGTGGTGGTGGTGATGACGGTGATGATGTTGGTTAAGATATGAGTTGATGGTACGTGGTTTTAGTGTATGATGGTGGTGGTAATTTCGATGGGTGGTGGAAATGGCAAACTATTTATGACATGCACTGGCGTAAATCTGTTCGGAAAGCACAATGCATTGGGGGGTCGAGCAATTGTTCACAAACCGTTTGTGAACAATTGCTCGACCCCCCCAATGCATTGTTTTTTCCGGACAGATTTACGCCAGTGAATTGACATGTATCATTATCATGATGTAATTCAGAAAAGGTAATTTTATAACTGTAGAAACAAAGCCGAATGGTAGACGAAGTCCGTGACTTACTTGTGTTTTGCCTTCAAATGCGTTCTGTCTCAGAGCTGGAAGTTGGTGAAGAATATCAAGTTTTTGCCAAGTTCAGCGATCTGACGAGAAATGTTGAGCTAACTCTCTGGCTGTTTGGTGTTCGGAGACTAACATCAACTAAATCCAAAAGCAAAATTTCCTTGACTTTTAAGACATCAAAAACTGATGTACCCGACGTGGCAAATATATGATTTGATCAAGAACACCAAAGTGAAGTGTCTTATCCGGTTTTTTGTGGTTATCCAGTATTCTTCATTTTTCTCTAAAATAGGATCTTACACAAGACAAGACAGTAGTTGCAAACGCCATTGTGAAGTCTTTTCAAGTATGAAATCCAATGATGGACGAAAAGTTATGATGGTATAATGCTTGCGCTTGCCACGTGCAATGTAGACATGACCCTGGGAATGATTGTTTGTATAGGGGTGCTGAACCAGAGGCTGAAGTTATAGGGGTGACCACTGTTACGGTCCGAGGCGCCTCGAGACCTTCGATTCAGTTGTCCGAGGCCAGTGCCCCCTCAAAAAAGTGTTTACCGGCCGAAGTTCCTCGATTTAGTTTTGCTGAGCGGGGGTGGGGTAACCGGGCGTGCTGCGGCACTCTCAGTACCCATGTTTGTATAGGACTGCTTAATTTCCCCAGCCCCCCCCCCCCCCCCCCCTCAAAAAAGTGGGGCTGTTGCGTCATCCCCGACACCCCTGGATCCTAGGGGCCAACAATGGAAAGTTCTTTATTAATTTCAAGACGTGCTGACTTGGGATATAAGTAGGAGATCCAAAGATAGACTACAAGACATGTTGCCAACCAGCCAGCTCAATGAACTCGATTTCAGCACCGCGCATGCGCTCAGTTTCTGTTTGCAATTGGCTCACGGTGATGTTGTTACGCGGACACAGTGGAAGCATCGTGTAGGGACTACATTTTTAGAGCTCATTTCATCTACACAGGATCGAGTGTATGGAAGTCCGTTTTAGAGGGGTCTATTTTGAAGGCGCAAAGGGGCCACATGCCGCAGCGGAAAGAACCCGCCAGACTTGTATGGAAATATTAGTTTTCAGATAGCAGCAAAATAAAAGTATTAGGAAACGACCCACATACGCAAATAATGAAACGTTCGCTTTTATCACCGACCATTTGAAAGAATATATTTTTTACTAAATATAAATAATAATAATATACTCGGTTTATATAGCGCCTATAATATGATTGATAATCATCTCTAAGCGCTTTACAATGATAATATTACCCCCGGTCATAGGATACAATGCAAACCAGCACACATTGTGTGCACCATCTCCACTCCCTGGGGAGCATTCCTTCCACGCGGCTCATGGGCATTGAGAAGATCCTTCACATATAGGCTTTCACCTCCTACCGGGTCCCCATTTATACACCTGTATAGAGAGCAGCAATTGTGGATAAATTGTCTTGCTGAAGGACAAAGGCAGTTTGCAGGGTTCGAACTCGGGATCTCATGATCGGAAAGCGCGCGCTCTACCAATCTTGCCACACCACATCCACACCACACCACATCCACATAATGGGATTATAGAAATTGATAATATTGGCAAAACTTCGATATCGCCGACGGTTGTAATTATAAATGTTTATCCGCACAGTATGTGCAAAGCATACGCAAACCCTGCCGCGCGTGGCAGATCGGCTAGCTACAAGACTCAAGCCGGGGAGGACGGGCGGAACAAGCTGTGAATTCGTCACCCAATTTAAGAGGCTGCGCATGGAACTGTCGATCCTTATATTTCACGATGTTATGGTGTATTGTATTACCATATAAACACTCTTTTATACTATTTCATCCATATTGATCATTTTGTTTGGCAAAATATAGTTGATTTCCGTAACTTTCCGAATGCTGCTCTATGGTTTTAAAGGCCCCCCCCCCCCCCAAAAAAAAAAATAAATAAATAAATAAATAAATAAACTTCCGTGAGCGCCGCCCCTGGACTCCCGTTAAGACCCCTAATGAACCCTGTCATTGTCGTTCAAGGATCATCCCCCACTTCTCAAAGCGGATCTACGCTACTTGATGGTATCCGTTAACAGCCAGCAAGTATTCACTGACGCCACTTTAAGATCTCCTTCAAGAATTGGAAAAGGGATGTGCCTTCAAGTATGAAATCCGACGAAGGACCATAAGTTATGATGGTACAATTATGATCAGGACATAATGCTTCGGTCGTAATCGCTTCCACGACATGTGCTCCGAAATTGCGACACTTGCTCCGGAAATTTGTTTTCAAATGGCAAGGTCAACCTCATCCCGTGGTCATGCTTGTGGAACAAAATATATATTCTTGCGTCTAAACCATAATTCTGTCCCCATTCTGGTCGGATTATTAGTCCGAGAAAATATTTTTTAATCAAACCTCACTGATAACATAGTTGAGTTTTGGTATAGTGGGCGCTACACAAAATAATTTTTAGTGAGATAATGAAAAACTGAGTGTCGGGTTTGAAAGAGCATACAATTTTTATGACAGAATAAACTTTATTTGATCAAAATCGGTTCATAAATGGCTGAAATATCCATAAACATAACCATTTGTAATAATTGTGGGGCCCCACAAGTATTCGATAATTTTGAACCAGCAGTTAAAAACAAATGTTAATGGCTTCCTCTTTACAAAAATGTACAAAAGAGGTTTTCAATTAGTTGTTGATTATCTCTCTATCTAATCACTATTCCAACAAAACATCACATGCAAAATATTTTATTTAAAATGGTTGAAATCAATTAGTTTTTAGAGAGCGCCCTCTCGAGTTTTAACAGCTCTTTTTTAATGATAACAGGCTTTTTACTTATTCATGTGTAATATTTTATTCCTTTTGAGCGTGGTGGAGTTATAACTGTTACTTTGTAATGTAATTGTGCAGGTTTTGGTTACTGTAATTCAGTTTGACCAAAACGGTACTCTCTTTACCAAAACTCAACTACCTTCACAAAATTCCTGACTCTACCTACTTAATTTAGGTATACATTGTATATATCCTGTATCACTTGCATGCAATAATTCAGTATCTTTTCAAAGCATACACATTTTTGTAAAACATTCTAATCACATTTAATATACCATTTTTATCTTGTATAATTACCCTCTCTTCATTATTAATCTCTCTAATATAACACGTTTTCCTTTGTTAGATTTTAAAAAGTTGTTCAAAATACTGTACATTTCTTTCCCCCTCTTCAAACCTTGCTGCCTGGGACCTCACCATTACCCCCTGATTATAATAAGCATATAAATACTTCATCTCCATTCGTTTCCCTTCAATTTATTCGCTTCCCTTCAATTTATTCGCTTATAATTTTAAGGTGTATTAACTAGTGGTCTTCCTAAATCTTCCACTTCTTTTTTTCATTTTTGTTCTCTTCTCACCGTAGCATTTCCAGAAGAGTATCTAACAATAATGCATATCTAATATATCTAATATATCTAATAACACATGTACATGCGTGCACACACACACACACACACACAAACACACACACAAACACACGCACACACACTTGTCAAATTGTCAAATTGTTAATGAGAAAAATAAAAGAAGACAATACGTATAATTGTCCTGACAACATATCACATTCTCTATAAAAATTGAGTTTTAATTTAAAGGCACAATACATTATAGCAAGTTCAACGATATGAAAGACACAAAGCTGTTAAATCTATGAAATCTGAATGTCCATATTATCATGGTTGGTGCTTCCTCAGTGGTCCCACATGGTTCAACATGATTGAAAATATTTCCAAAAAAACTTACATCAGACAAGAAAATTACATGTACTGTAGTGGGAAAATGTATTATACATGTAGCAAGATCAAAATACACATATCATCAATTGAGAAAGAGAAGGTTGCTAAGTCACGTTTTGTACTCCAGAGATAATCATGTTTAAACTGTTTGGTTGCCTTATAGGCACAGTCATAAAACACAAATTAAGCTCCCTATTAATTTTGATGAACATTCCCCATATAAGAAATAATTACTCTGGAAAAATGTGGCATCACATAAGGGATTTAACCCTATATAGCCGGGCTATTTTGAAACTGCATAGCTAATTTGCCCCCCCCCCAGATCTCTGCCATATGTCGACCGATTTTAACCAAACTTGGCGTGTCTGTGTCCCATCATGTTTTTTACAAGAATGCATAGTCAAATTTATATATCTATTGTTATTTTTAATTTTTTGTCTAATTAATGATGCGAGTATGCAAATTTGTTCAAGGAATTCTCATTTTTTACAGTTTTCCCCCCATTTATGGAGAAAATGAAATCAAATTTGGCATGTTTGTAGCTCGTCATATAGTCTAAAAGAAAGCGTAGTCAAATTAATGACATGTATTGAAATTCCATATTTGTAATTGTAATTAATTATGCAAATATGCTAATTTTTCTTGAAAGTCTGAATTTTCTTATTTTGATTACGTCAGGGCAGAAATCTTTTTTCTAGTTGTAAATTAAAGAAAGGTTATGTTTAGTGTATGTTTTTGATACGGATATTTTTTTAGATTGATAATTTTCTTGTTTCTCTATTTGTTTCTGAATTCTTTGTTTTTAATTTCTTATGTATTTCTCTAGTTTTTAAATCTTTTGTTTTTCATTGTTTTGTTATCTAGAATAGTTGATGATGGCCAAAAGGGATGTTATCTGAGGAAAAATAGAAAAAACATTCTTCTGACAACACTTCTTGTAAAACCCATACATTGTACACACAAGATCATCGGAAACCGCAATTTTTTTGTGATGTTGGTCACGAATATGTGCTATATCTCTGCAACCGTACCGCCGATTTTCGCAAATAGGTTCTTAAAATGTGCGCGAGATGTGAACGAAAAGAGTCATGAAATTTCAGCGCAAGATTTGTTGCATTAAAAAATTATCGCAAAAAATGTCAAGGGGGGGGGGGGCTAATTACCCCCCGGGATATTGAGGGTTAATGGTCTAAAAGATGGTATGGAGAACTCAATTTAGCCGAAAATTAACTTAACTTCTCACTCTCACCCAACGATAAATCTATCTAATTTCTAAGTTGTGCATGGATGTTGTGATACGAGTATAGTACTGATCAGATTGGCATCAATGCACTGAGACAAAATGTACAAAGCTATTTATTACTCAAGGGAATCATAATTACGATTTGAACATAAATTCATTTAACAGTTCATCTCACAAGTATCTAAAAAATTCTGACAATACATCAATTAAAACTTTTAATTCTGTGTTATTATATAACATTTCAATTGATTTTTTACATCGTTGATTTGATTCTAATCAATCAAAACTGAGAAAAAAGGAATAAAAATACATCAAAGTTATCTTCCTGAATTAAAAAGAGTAATATCACTTATAACTATACTTTTAGAATAGAGAGGGAAAAAATATGATTTACATAAAAAAACTTCAATCTAAAATGTCATGATTCTAAAAAAAACAATGATTCATTTTGTTCTTTCCTAATGAAGGATTGATACATTCTATCGTTTATTATTTCCATTTCTTTCTCTAGCAACTATTTACAAAAATTAAACATGGGGGTTCATCCAAAAATGCCCCAAAAGAGCCCCCGTAAATTTGCATAGATTTCAATGCAAAACAAATAAGAGTGCCATTTTCAGGCAGGCAAGCTTGAAATATAGCCCCCCTAAAAATACTTTTGATTATTTTTCCTGCTACAGAGTACTTTTTTATAAGATTTATGTGATAAAATACTGTATCGTATCAATGCATGTTTAGTTGGCGGCTAGATTTTTGTTCAAGAACAAATTTAGTGGGACAATTTTGGGTTTCAAAATTGTTTGTTCAATTTCAGCAAAATTGTGGAGAAGAAAATCGCCTATTTCACCTGTCATAGTCCATAAATGTATATTTCCTTGCTAAACCCCAAATGAATGTAAAGAATACACATTAATAAAAATATCTGCATTTGTCATAGATTTATTAATAATATGGCAGGAAAAAGATAAACAAGTACAAGTACAGAACCAAGCTTGTTGATCTTGATTTAAAAAAACTCATTCACGCATAGAAGGCACGTGAGAAGGTATCCTAGAGTTTAAAAGGATGTATTCATGAATACATGGCGGGCCAAGGCAGAGGTGGAATCATAACCCCAACCCCAAACCAAACCTGGTAGGTCCCATACCAACTCTGGCAATTGGCACGTTCCGATAATATCACCCATTATGCAGCAGCTACTGTTGAGGTTAAGGCCTTCCCAGAGTATCTTGGTTTCAATGATTGTGGTTTGGCATACCATGCTTAGCATTGTCACCCACTATGCAGTAGCTACTGCATGTGATAGTCTTCACGGAGTAATCATCTTGCTTTCATTGATCAAACCACCACTTGCATTGTATATGCATTGTCTATGACACACAACAGAATGGTAATGTACAGTACATATGAGTGGCCCCATCCTAGTGTCACACTCTACTGGCGAGGTGACGGCCTTCCCCGAGTAGCGTCTTGGATTAATTGCTGATGCTATGACAGGTAAGGCTAAACATTGTCACCCACTATGCAGCAGCTACTGGTGATGTGATGGCCTCCCCTGAGTAGCGTCTTGGATTCATTGCTGATGCTATGACAGGTAAGGCTAAGCATTGTCACCCACTATGCAGCAGCTACTGGTGATGTGATGGCCTCCCCTGAGTAGCGTCTTGGATTCATTGCTGATGCTATGACAGGTAAGGCTAAGCATTGTCACCCACTATGCAGCAGCTACTGGTGAGGTGACGGCTTTCCCGGAGTAGCGTCTTGATTTCACTGCTGATGCTATGACAGGCAAGGCTAAGTATTGTCACCCACTATGCAGCAGCTACTGGTGATGTGACGGCCTTCCCTGAGTAGTATCTTGGATTTATTGCTGATGCTATGACAGGTAAGGCTAAGCATTGTCACCTACTATGCTGCAGCTACTGGTGATGTGATGGCCTTCCCAGAGTAGCGCCTTGGTTTCATTGATGATGGTTTGACAGGCAAGGCTGGACACTCGCAGTACTCCCGGACTCGCAGTGCCTGAAAAGAAGCGAACAAAAATAGTTATAATAGGAATGATATGAATTATAATAAATCAATACAGTTGGACTTCTTATAATTCTAGGAGCTCGGGACCATGAAAATGTCCTTGTTATAACAGGTATCTTTTTATATCAGTGTTTAAACCAGATCAGTTCTATACCAGAGGATCTTTGAATGCACACAGTCCAAAGAGATGCCTCCGCCATTGCACAAATTTGATATCAAGCCCAAATTGACCTGAACTGAATCGGACAAAAGACGGACAGACAACCCCAACCCCAAAACAAAATGCCTCCAGCCACTTTGTTGCAGAGGCATACAAATGATGGTGTGAAATAGAGGGACAGGCAGTAGGCAGTCACCTTGACCCTTGGTAATATACATGTATCTTCTATCTTCTCTGCCCGCGTCTTATATTAGTGATGGTTGCTAAAAAGGAACTTTATTGGTTCTACTAAAGGTTACTGAAGATTGAAAAACAAAATTAATATGGGGTATTCGAGATCTGACAATAAAATGAGGGTCAATAGAAACCTAGTTTTCTATCCTAGCAGGATCTTCTTCAGGGCTAGTGATCTAAAGTGGACAATAAGTAGACATGTCCTTACACTCTTGGTATAATAGCTTCTATATTTTCAGCCGTGTCTGATGTGACGGATGTGTGCTGAGGAAAACTGACCTATAATAAGTGCTAAAATCACGCTCTCTACTTCATTTCCAGTTCCCAAATGTTGACAGTGTATAAACTTGGGTGCCTTTTCGTGGGTTTTGAGCTGGGTGGTCACATATGAGGTAGTTGAGGTCTGACAATAAAATGAGAGTCAATAAGAACCTAGCTTTCGATCCTAGCAGGATCTTGGTCAGGGCTAAAGTGATAGATATTCAGTGGGCTTAAAGTGATCCCTTACCCTTGGTAGAATAGCTTCTATGTTCTCTGCCCGAGTCTGGTGTGAGGGATGAGTGCTGAGGAACTCTATCGGTTCTGGGTCCCCGGTCGCAGTCTGGGCCACATCCATGGCTTCCCAGAATGTCTTGCACTCCCGAACATCGAAGCAACTCTGAAAGTAGGAAGCAGATTAAAGGGATCTAGTAACTTTGACGGCATGTGATGAAGAAAGTGATGAATGGTTGATAAAATATGCATTGTTGTGATTTGATACATGTATGTCCACTGAGTGATGTGTGAAAATTGGATGTTAAATGGATGTATTTTTCATAAGGTAATACCAGGTTCATGAAGTAGTTAATTTTATTTCATTAATTTCCACTTTCCACATTCGCATTAACAATAAAAAATCTCAATTGAGTAAAACTGATGCCAAAAAAACAATCTTACATGTACAAAATATGTGAATATTTATTTATACCACAACATTTTATCAATAACAAAAATGGCTTTATTGATTTTGTTTTATTTCTCTCATTAACCCCTCGACTACGGGAACCGAGTGGGCTGTGTACAAAGTCTATGGGGATTTCAGAATCTCGTAGTGAACGGGTTAAGTAATCTCACCTTTGCTGCCAGCATAAGGCCCACCTCATCTGCTTCTGTCTCAAGGCTCCTGTTGTACGGCATGTGGAGCAGCAGCTGCAATGGAATCAAAGGTTTAAATGCAAACATTTTGTAATTTAACCATTTTTTTACTTTTTGAGATTCAAGGTCTAGTAACATTGTCCTAATCCTCAAAATCCAATTGTAATTCTAGCGGTTCCCTCATACCTTGTTGTATTTGTATAATTAGTAAAAGAAGCATGGGACAGGTTTCTGTTTTTCAAATTTCTCTTTTGTTAAATTTAAAAAGATGTAGACTATTCACTGGATAGTCGTAACCGTGAACAAGGTCAGTGCAATGAGTTAGTGAATATCACTTTGCATTTGCTCATTACTCGGCCATTTCACGTCCATTTAACTTGAAATGTTCGCACAATACCCAGTATCAATACATTGTATCAACCATTCATCACTTTTTTCACATGTCAACAAACTTACTAGAACCCTAAAAAGACTGGGGGGGGGGCTGATTTAGCCCCCCCCCCCCCCCTCCTCTATTTTCGCGATTACTTCGCAATGCTTCAATATTTTACAGTGCCACTTCATGACTTTTTTCCTTAGATTCTTGCGCATCTTTTGATACCAAATTTGCGCACACCGGGTCAACGATCCAGGTGTAATGTAACATTTTGCGATCGCGTGTCACTGAATCTTCCATATAATATTATAACATACAGAGTTTTTAGATGCACCTTTTATGTTGCTGCCAGTTTTATACCCATCTTTTCACATGTACTGTTAGTATTCCCATTTGGCATGGTGAATAAAAAGTATTACATTCTCATTTGCATAAAACAATAAAGAATAATACAAAGAATAACAAAGAAAAACAAAGAAAAAGATAAAAAACAAAGAAAAACATAGAAAACGATAAAACTAAATCAATTTTCATGATTATCCAGGTTGTTTAATCAGAGATTGTGTAAATTTATATAATCTTAGCATGTATATTGTACCAGGAACACAATTTTGTTTCATAAGAATCACCATATATAAAGAACAATTTTAAAAATACAATTTTGCATAATTAATTAGCTCTAATTAGCATATTCTAATTAAATTTTTTTTTTTAACTACGCAATATTGTAGACCTTATGGATATCTATCACGATGCCAAATTTGGAGTCGATCGGAGTTTCGGTTGCCGAGATCTTAGGGGGGCCCTTTTAGCCCCCCCCCCCCGTTTTTGAAAGGTTCAAAATATCCCAGTCTTTTTAGGGTTAAGACAGGTTCAACTGTATTACAAACTCTTCATCTGTACCTGAATGACTTTGTTCTTGAACCATGTAGCAACCAGTGCTATGCCGTCATTGGGGAGGAAAGCCCACAGGGCAGTCAGGATCACAATCATGAAGAAGTCGAAGAACTCAAAGAAACTGGACATCTCTGCCTGCAAGAAAGAAACAAAACACATTATAAGATACACTTAAAGCAAATCAACAGGGCACTGTTTCACAAAACTTGTCAAATTGCAGAGAGCTGTATTCTGTACGTCCAATTATTGTTACCGCTATTGCCATATAGGTCAATAGCTATAATAATGCTCAAATTTGGTTGGATGTTGACAGATTAGTTACAATAATTGGAAAAATAATAAAGTTCTATGAAACGGTGCCCAGTTTTTGGAAACCTCTCACACAAACAAATCCTAATATTTGCTTCTATTGCCAACAAGGTAAACAGATATATCATATTAAGATTGTTTTTTAAAGGATACAATTAACCCCTTTACTTCACAATTAAATAGAATGCTTAAATTGCCTCATACAAGATTTGTTCATGAACCACTCGAGCAAACAAAATAACCTATCGATATCTGTCTGACCATGGCATTGTATCCGCTTCTATTCCACCTCGCCTCTATACATACAGCAAAAGTTTGCTGGTCAAGTAGCATGCACAATAAAGAGGATCGACATAGGCCCGGCAAAAGTTAAAATCTGCTTTTAGAGCGATAAATATTTTGTATACATTTTGTATACGGAATTTACCTAGTTACCCACAAGCATTGATATACTAAACTTGAAATAGAATGTTAAGTAGACGATTTCCTGAGGAGAAATGATAAACCGAGGTAGATAAGACTTCAATCTTTTGAAATAAGCCATTAATGTGGCACAAGAAGGGCACAAAATATCATTTTCAAGCACATGAAATAGGCTTTCCTCGAAAACTGGGAAAACTCGGCTCCCGTAAATGAACACGTCTCATCGAAACCGTGAAAACTCGGGTCCCGAAGTGAATGGGTTTTAATAGTCCAATTATCAAGGCTTAAAACAGAACTCCAATGCAAATCACTACCATCAAAGGCATACTGGAATTGATGCATCCAACAAACATTTCAAAAGCTTAATGGGGTAGAGTAAATGTGACAAATGAGCATGCGATGCATACTCAGCGTAACTAGCTATTGTTTTGTGCCCAACAAATTCCTATACGGGTGTTTATTCAAATGTAAAAAAAAAACGCTGACATTTCAGCTCCTTTGCATGATACGGGAAGTATGGTTCTTCATGTGTTGAAATTGGGGGTGCAGGCAATCCATGGCTAAAACATCACAGGGAATAATTTTCCTCCTGAAATTTGATTAGCAATTTCAGCCGATGGATAAATATTTCAAATGAAATTCTGTACACTTCTATGGAAGAAAACTGCTACACAAAAGATATTTTGTATAGCAGTCATGCAAAAATGCATAGCAAATTGCGATGCGATACCAGGAAAATTATTCCCTGCATCATATATGATTTTTCAGTAGGGAATTCCAACTTACAGAATGATTGAGGACGACGTGGGCCATCTCATGGGCAAGGACGGATCCCAGCTGTTCTACATTGTCTGTAGCTTCTAGAATGCCAGTGAAGACAAATATATGGCCATTCTGAAAGGATGGAAATGGGACAAGAAAAAGAGATTATCAGTGAGTCTGTGCGAGGACAAATATATATGGCCATTCTGAATACATGGAAAGGGACTTGTAAGGAAAAGAGATTATCAGTCAGTCTGCAAGGACGGATCCGAGCTGTTCTACATTGTCTGTAGCTTCTAGAATGCCAGTGAAGACAAATATATGGCCATTCTGCAAACATTAATTGGACAAGAAAAAAACAATCATTAATGATATATAAGAGATCCAAGTAATGATAATACACGTAATAAGATTCTGTTAATTGATAAAGGGCGATTCACGCAAGTATCATATAGGGCTTTACATCAGCAGATACATGTACATACTGCACATAACGTATGATTGACATGTTTCTCACATGGCATTTCTCATGCCTTCATGACTTTGATAGCGCCCAAAACGAAACGTTGGTGGTTTTTTTTTTTTTTTTAGGGTGAAGGTAAAAGCAAAGCTGGCATTGTTTTTTTTAATAGATATAACTAAAAAAATGTTTCAGGTTGAGATGGGAAACAATAACTACTCAGAGAGTATGAAAAAGACCTGTTTTCACAAACCGAATTGATAAATTCATTAAAACCTGATGCTCTCCAAAGATAAGATCACAATAGTTTAGGAATTACTTGTGGGAATTATTCATGAGTCAACCCTTTGAATGACAACTTACTGGTAGAACAAAGGCATTCTTGAGTTTCTTATCCACTACGTGAATGGTCCAAGTCTGGTTGCGTATCTGGGCCACGTCGTGGTTCCCTTTGATCAGCCGTCCCACGATGTCCGAGATGACCTTGTAGACCGGGTGGCTGACCGGGACAAAGCTATCCTCAAACTCCTTCATGTGCTTTGTAGGTCAAAACCAGGAGAAAAGGCGAGAACAAAAACATGACTCGTTTTAGACCTTAAAACTCATTTGCATACTTAATAGGTAAAAACAAAGAGAGAACATCGTAACTCAAATTAGATCGAACAAAATCCTTCGCATACTTAATAGGTCAAAACAAAGAGAGAAAATCAATCGTAACTAAAATTAGATCAAACAAAATCCTTCGCATACTTAATAGGTCAAAACAAAGTAAGAAAAACATAGTACTCATTCTAGACCAAAAATCTCCTTTGCATACTTAATAGGTCATAACAAAGAGAGAAAAACATGTACTCATTCTAGACCAAAGAATATTGTTTCTGTTTATATGATGGTTGTTGAGTTTTACTAACCCCCTTGCAAGTAATAGAGTCAAAGGAGTGCATTCAAGTAGAACTTTTGTTCTTTTATTGCTGATACATAAAAGATGAAATCCTGGTATAGAATAGAAATATAAATCCAAAAGAAAGACAAACAAAAAACAGAACTCATTCTTGATTTTAAAATTTGTCACTGTTTTGATGGTTGTTCTGCATCTATTTTGTCTAGCTTCACATACTGCCTAGAATGTCATGTAAAGATATCAAAATACATTTACGGTACCTACCATTTCAAACTCGGCATCCACAATCTTGTTGAATTGTGTGGCGTTGAACATGATGAAGCGAGGTCTGTTTGTGAGAGGGGTGTAGTCTATGTGGTAGAAGTAGAACCCGATCCCCAAACCGAGAAGACCCATTAGTCCGGCCAGGATCTTGCCCTGGTTCTCGTGTAGCCTCTCTCTGGTTGATTTGTGTTTGTGCTCTGGGTGGGAGCGCCAGTGATTCCTCAGTGACCTGTTTGGTATGAAATAAGCATCAATTGAAGAAAATTAAACAAATTTAATACATTTTGGAACGAGTTCTTTGCAACATGTTATGGTTGGAATACTAGTAGTCTATGATGTCAATCCAATTCTAAAACCTTCATGAACCAAATTAATCTTGCCACTAACAAACAGCTAATAATTTAATCTATTTATGTAGCAGTTAATACATCAACAATTCAAAGTTGTAAAATTTGTTTACAAAATACATCATCTTAAATAAAAGACATGATATTCATTACATAAAAGTATATAGTGCAGATTCAATTAATCTTGATCAATTACTTGTTGAGGCTGATTTTGATATTAATTATAAATGGCTTGATGATTTCTAACAGACCACAACTTTCCTCAATGTGATGTCAGCACAAAATATTGAAAATAACAAGTTATAAGGCAATTACCCATCTATGGTTCAGTGAAACCTCATTATAAGGAGCACATAGGGCCCTTTGAATTTACCACATCTTGGCCCCATTGCAGAAAGAGTTTGTAAGTTACAATTGTAAGTCGGACCATGTGTTCTAAATGTGCAAATCTGATTGGTTGAAACGCGCAAATTGTATGACTTACAATTAAGTGTGACTTAATTACAATCGATTGTATATCTTTCTGCAAGATATCCTGTATCAGGGCTTCAAAGTGATAAAATACAGACCCTGGACCTGTGCAATAACCTTGCTATATCAGGTAACTCGTTATAAGAGAGCTTGTTATAAAGTGGTTATACTGTAATAGTAAGCTCTCACCTCCCAGTTAGAACCGCAGCAGCCTTTCCCAGTGCCTTGAGCGCCACCACCAGAGCAATGGGGGGAGCATGTCTGCCCTGTGACGTATGAATCCTTCTCCCTTCTATACAATGCCACGA
Source organism: Echinarachnius parma (assembly GCA_037951105.1). Taxonomy (NCBI): domain Eukaryota; kingdom Metazoa; phylum Echinodermata; class Echinoidea; order Clypeasteroida; family Echinarachniidae; genus Echinarachnius; species Echinarachnius parma. The sequence continues at coordinate 92,542 of JBAMJV010007031.1, read as the reverse complement.
GGTAGCAGTTCCTGAAAGCCCCTTGTCTTGTAGAACTTGCTTAGACGAGGTTATACCGCCGAATGGTGCATGTGTATGTCTATCCTTTGACCTACAATTTGACGTAAAATGTAACCGTCTCTCTCCATTGAACGAATACTGTGATGTAGCAGAAATGTGCGAGGCATAACAATGTCTTGCTTGTGATGGATGAAACAGTCTTTCTCCAAACCCCTTCTTTGAAACATGACCAGCAGCGGCAGATGATCCTGTTGAGAAGTTCACTGACATGCTCGGGAATTGCACTTTGTTGGTTACTGTTGAGTAGGACGTCCTAGATAACTGAGTTTGAGGTAGGTAAGGCAGTATTGACGTAGATTGTCTTTGGAATGCACTTGTAGTCCTTGAGCCTGATGCAGTCTGGAAATAAATGTTTGCTCTTCTGCAGACAAAACCGACTTGCATTCTCTGGAAAGCAGATCCTCCGCTGTCACACCATCTCAGAAGTTGCAATGCCATGTTTGATGCTGATCAGGTAGACAAGACCTTGCAAAGGGGAAACAAAATTAAGGTAAATATAACGTTCAACAAGGGGCATCAAGCCACCCCTACAAGTCAAGGGGTTAACATTAACTGCATAAAGGCTAGCTATGGAATGACTGGTCTGTTTCAGGAGGAATTTGGGAAGTTGACTGCCTTGGCAGAAGCCTTCAATGTAAACAACTGGTCTACTTTTGTATTTAGAGGGTAGTACAGCCTTGAGGACATCAATTGCAATATTTCTAAAGATCAGATATTCTCAAATAGGAATTAAAAGTACTTTTGACATCAGAAGGCTCAATGTTAGTTTAAAATTTTGTTTAATTCTACCCTCCCACAGCTCAGTTGGTTTATTTGGTGAGATTATACTTTATTATCTATAGCTAGAAATATTTTTGGTTAATCTCACAAACTTGTTTACTATGTTTACTATATATATGGCAGAGGTGTTAGAGTGGCATTCAGCACCACTATTCATTGATGCATCTGCACAACATTTAGCATTTTTGTTTGCTCGTTCAAGCTGCTGAAAACTGAAAAACATATTTTCTTTTTCTCTTTCTTCCTGCAATATGCAGAGACCGATCAGTGGCAAACTGTAACAGTGTAGGGTTGAGTAAAAACTGAGAGGTAATATTTCATTGTTTCACAAATCATATTTAAACATTTGTTGTCACTCTTTTAAAACTAGAATAGATGGATCTTTGACTGCCCACAGTCGAAATTATATGGATGCCTCCGCCATTACAGTTTCCGGAACTGTGTTCGGCTAAGCCTAAGACTAATCCTAAGCATGTATAATCTCTCGGATTTGCTGTAATACACTTTGAAACACTTTTAGTAATCGAAAGGCAAAGCGCCCTCAAAAAGTTATTTTTTGTACAGTGATATCAATATCAATTATGCTTTTAAAGGGATGCCTGTAAAGTGTCTAACTCCACAAAGATTACTTGGAGCTTCCTCGTTTCTCTTCTACTAATCTACTGTGTTGTTGAGCTTATAAATAAAGAGAAGAATAAAATACGGTTAGATCTTTTCAAATGCCCCTTTACTTAGTATGATGATATCTATCATTCAGCTCAAAAGCATTAATGAATGGTCATAAACAGCGTCATACAGTAATTTGTTGTAAAAGCTATGCATATTTTCGCCTTTTTAACCAGGAAAGCAGTGATCCTTTTTAATGAAACTTTCACTTCACACATCATTCGGACATATCTTTTTACAATGAATTTGGGTTACTTTAGAATTTGAAGTCTCAAATTTCATTTTGGGCAATATCCATGATATCTGACACTTAACAGGTGCACCTTTAAAGGTGAATGACAGTAGTGGGAAACGCCCCACCCCCTAAAAATGAAATTACGCTCTTTCTTATTACCAACCATGTGAAAGAATATAATTTTACTAATATGGGATTATACAAATTTGGCCAAGAAACTGCCTACTAATTGATATATTTGCAAAATTATAAATTGATCCGCTGCGGATAGATACCGCCAACGCGGAATCGCGCATACGCTACGTGCAAACGGACCACGTGCGTTCGCTATACGGGCTTGTCCCCATCTTGTCGATATCTCGAGCCCAGCGCTAGCGGCACGGACAGGTGCGAACAGGCGGTGGATTTATAAATTTCACGGGCGGGTATTCGATTTCTTCCGATATTTATGTATTTAACAATGCTTAGCCTTGGCTTAGGTTCGGATTTGACCACACAAGCCCTATTTATATTTGACAACAATATTGATCAATATGTTTTCGGCTACTTTCCCAAAACTGGTATTGGGCTTTAAAGTTTAATATCATTTATAATTAAGTGGGCATAATATAAGGTGTAATAAATGTTAAAAATGGCAAAATAATTCGTGAGCAATTGAACATTATTTGTTTTGGTTTTGGTTTTGTTTTTGTAGTTTTTGCATTCACATCGTTCTTTACTTTAGATGCATGACAGGATTTAACTGCGATTTTACTTTTGATAGATTACAAGCTACAACGTAATTGTTTGCAAAACACAATTCGTTGACATTCTATTCTATTCTATCATTTGTTTGACGTCACCGACATTGACATTGTCATGCATTCCGTCGCGTCGCAGTATCTGCGAAACAAGACACATTATTAAACGTGTGGGACTACAATTAAGAACAACAACACAAAAAAGAGCGATAATCTTTCGAAAAAATTGCATGACAAATAATTTATCGACTTGTTTATTATTTGCACTTACTATGTACCGGAGAACATGCAAACTGAAACTTTCTTAGGAGTGTGTGGTGAGTCGTTTAATAGCCATTAAAACTTTTCAATTTCCTGCTGCAACTGCAAGCGCTCAATCCATCACTCATCAGCTGCATCAGCGGATACAGAAAATTCCAGCTCGTTCTAATTTCCCCACGCCACGGGTACATCTTTAATATACTATGACGTCATTGTGAGTGAAACAACAAACGAGGAGCTCGGAGAAAAACTGATTTATCGGTCTACATACAGCTGATGCACGTGTATAAAAAAAAAAGTCGGTTGCTGTCCTGATTGCTTGGAACCCTGAAGCCTTGAATGCCTTCGCTTCGTTTTAATCTCATGTATTGAAAGCTTCTAGGTGAATTACCTGTAATCAAGATGCCGAAAGTGAGAGTAGAAAAGAAATCGAGGGTTCATGAGCAGGTTTTTAAGCAAGGTAAATATACGTTTTATATTTCGTTAGTCCCATATGTACTTAATGGTGTTGTGATTTTAATTTCCAAATTCTAGTAAACTGATACATGACCATGATGACTGTGTTGACTTTTGTGTGCTTCTCTTCTTGAAGTTCTTCTTCTTCTTTTGCCTTATAACTATATATTATTAGTGCATACTTCATGACTGAAGATTAACGCACTGCATGCTGTGTGTGGCCTGTGCCTGTGGCTGTGCTGTCGTTGATTGTGGTGCCGGTGGTGCAATATAATTTACAGTCGACAATGGACGCAAACAAAATTAATAAAACAACAAAAACAAAAATAAATGGGTGACAGCACAATAAAACATAAACAACATGGGTGGTTGTGGGTTTAGATGTAGACTTCCCTCAATGCACCCTGCTCATGAACCCTCGATTTCTTCCAGAGGACATGGAAGTAGATTTTTCACTCCACAATGCAGCTCTCAAGTGTGCTCTTCATCCTTCTTCCCTCGCACCATCAAGGACTGGAACGCGTTAAAAATTGACCCAGCAGCCTTCCCCTCACTCGATGCTTTCAGAGCAGCAGCAGTGAGGGCCGCCTGCATCTAAACGCCCACCCCACCCCCCCCCCCCCCCCCACGTTGTTTGTGCTTTATTGTGCTGTCGCGTCTCTGTTCTTGTTTTTGTTTTATGTTTTTTGTTTGTACGTTCACTGAACTGTATGTACACCACACACGCAGTGCGTAATCTTCAGTCATGAAGCCTGCACTATACAAGGAAGAAGAAGAAGAAGAATGCATCGAGTGAAGGGAAGCTAAATTGAAGTCTGCTGTCATTTGTATTCATCATGGTATTGTATTTTTATGCTGCTGCTCTGTTTTCCACTGTAAAACTAAGAAAGCACACCCACAATTACTTGTTACATTACTTTATTTATAATGTTTAACAAAATCATTTTTGTAAATAGTTGAAAATGGGGCCGGTTGAAAAAAATACTCATTTTGAAGGAAAAATACTAATTTTGGAGGTGCTGAGTACTAATTTCTGCTTCCAAAGGTTGATAGCTCTGGAAATATAAAATCAAGATTTAAATAATATCAAAGGAGTGCATATTTCTCCAATACTCAATAGGCAATAAGCTCTTCTTTTAAATGTCAATTGATAAAAATAGTGTACAATCAATGCACAAAATTAGCACAGACCTGCTCAGCTGGACTAGGGCCACTAAAAATCACCAAATTTCATTGATGCTTATTCAGGACTGGTAGTGGTACCGAAAATACTCTGGATTGAGTCTATATGGAAACATATTTGTTAATGCTGTTAGGTATAAAAAAATTCCCGTCTCGAACCCGGCTCGGTAGAATTACAAAATTATTAACGGGATCCCGGATCGTCCCGGTTCCCTTGTGTATGAGCAAAAAACTGCCTGTACCCATGCACACACAGTTGGTTATGTTGGAAGTTATGAGGAGACATACCATACATATACATTAGCCCAGGTTCAGTGGACATGCATATCATACCAAACTCACAACCACATGTGAACTCAGGGCCATGTGTGTAAGATCATGTTTGGGCGAATTGTTTATGACTACAAGAAACACATTGTTTGAAAAGTTTGTTATCTAAAAAAAAATGGGAGGCAGCATTGGGGTAATTTATTTTGGGGGGTGTGCCAGTGTTTGGGGCAGAGTTATGTGGTTTGTTTTGGAGTTATGTTCAATAAAGCATACGCAGGAAAAGCAAGTTCTCACTATATCTTTGTGGGAGTCAAGATAAAAAGTTTAAAAAAGTATATTCAAAGGTTGGTGTAAGCTTTCCAACAGGTGGGGGGCATTCCCCTTAAACCCTTTGTATAGCTCTACACAAATTCAGGTAATTGACTTCAAGGCTCAACCTGTTTAAACATTGTGACCTTCTCTGCCACTGGTCACAGCCACAGGTCATAAATCTGTCATAACTACTGCAGTTTACTTGAGCCAATCCCATTTTTTTCTTATATGTACCAGTATACAGATTTGTTATTATTACTGGAGAAAATTTGTTGCCAAAACCGAGAATTATACAAACAAAGGGCCAATTCTCGGACCGCTCGTTTCCCGGTTTGAAGGCCATAATCGCCGGGAATCCCTTCTCGTCTCGGATCGGATAACAGCACTAATATTTGTTATATAATGTTATTTAAAGCAAAATTAATCGGTCTTGAATGCCTTAACAGAATTGTGATTTGTTTTTCAGATGCAGACTAATGTTCTGAATATTTTTTGGGAAAAATCCTGTTTTTACTTGCCTGACTGGGATCTGGGCAACACGGTAAAATAATGGATTTGTAGCATTGTGTCTCAAATACTGCAACAAAGAAAAAAAGGGCATTCTCTACCAAATCGTGCCCATGACTTGGCATGCATTTAACTAAAAGAACCGATTCTCTATACAAATTACATGTACATGTAGAGCTGAGCATCAGTTATTTTTGTCATGCATACCAAGTTGTGGGCATTCTTTGGTAAAGAATGCACCAAAATACACGGGGGCTCAGGGTAATTAAGTCCCTGAAATGCCAAAAAGACCCCCTAAACTCATAGAAGAACCCTGATGAATTTGCATGGAGTGCAATGCAATAATAACAAATTTCAGAGTACTACTACTGCTAGCTTTCAAAGTTTTAAATTGTCATTTATTTCTCTGTTTCGTAAATTGTTCTCTTTTCTATTTTCCTAAAGGTATTCTGTTCAACACTGGGATTGGACAGCACATTCTGAAGAACCCCCTCGTGATTGAAAGCATCATCACCAAGGTAAGAATCACACATAATAATACGCACATCATCATTGTCCCGGGGTACTACGTTGTGCAGCGCTTGTCTGCACAGTACCCCGGCTGCCACAGCCCCCATTTGAACGTTAATAAAGCATACCAAAAATAATTTCACACTTTTTGGTAACCCAGGGTATGTAACAGCCCTGAAAAAAATTAAATAATTCAACAAAATGGCGGATTTTCATTTGGTACCCCAGGGTACCATTTATGTCATCATGTACTCATGTGTCCTAGGCAATGCTAGACATTGCAAGACAATGCATGACTAACAGGCCCTTCTGTAACGCTGTACTACCAGGAAAGTGACCTTACACAGTGCTCAAAATTAGCATAGGCCCACTGGCCCGGGGCCACTAAAGATTAGCTCCAGGCCACCAAATTTCATTGATTCTAAATTCTACTGGCCCGTTCGGGCAACCAAATTTAACAGAAAATGCCAAGTTTTTCTTTGTATGGGGCCACCAGATTTAGGTTCCGGGCCACTCAAAGTTGAACAATCTTGTTTTTACTTGCCTGACTGGGCCACAAGGCAAAAAGGTTAATTTCTAGCATTGCCTTACACCACAAAACGACCGTTATGTCGCGGTGGTAGTTTGATTGTTATTAGCTGTAATAGTCAATTTCCTTTTTTTTTTATGAGATTCAGGATTTTTGGTATTTCCTGAATGAGAGTATCTAAATCTACCTTCTGTAAAAATATTGAGTGTTAAAAATCATACATGTTTAAATATGATTTTTCATCGAATACAAATTATCAGATTACAGCGCTTGAATGGACGCCAATCTTTGAAGCGGCCCATTTTCTCCCTAAACCTTATAACTGCTTCAGCCGGGCTCATTTTGAGGGGGTTTGCTTAGTTTGAGTATACAAATTATATACCATTTTAAAGGTAATGGCCCAAATTCTCATCAGTGGCTCGAGACTACCGGTAGCCAGTTAAACCATTTTGCACCTGCATTCAGACCTATTGATTGTTGCTATTTGCCATCAGAGATATTCTAATTGTTTCCTTTTATTATCCAGTCAATCCCTCTAGTTCTGCTTAGGAATTTACAAAGGTCTGCTTGTTATTTCATTAACAGCATAACCCATCACCAGCAATACAATGTCCTGGATGATCCGGGACGCAATTTGGCTGATGACCGTCTATACTATGACTGAATTTCAAGGGGCCCATTGTCCTGATGCCTATAAACAGAACACAAGGGATTGACTGGATAATGAAAGGAAACAATTAGAATATCTCTGGTGGCGAATAGCAACAAGACAATATGTCTGCACTCTGCAGAATGGTATAACTGGTTACCAGTAGTCTTTGTCTTTTTAGGCCGGGCTCAAGTTGAGCCACTGATGAGAATTTGGGCCAATGACTTCTTCTTTAATGTCGTGAAAATCAGCACAATCATTTTTCCTGACTAATTGGTCATTTTGTGGAGTAAAGTCACAAATGGTGTACTATTATATTTACATTGTAGATGTGGCAAAGATCACTCATTAAAGGGGTTGTTTTCCCAATTTGGTCACAGGTTTTTAGTGTATATATTGTTGTTTTATCATCCTTCACAATGTTCAGGCTGCACTACGGAGCACAGACACAGTGCTGGAGGTAGGACCTGGTACAGGAAACATGACAGTGAAGATGTTGGACAAGGCGAAGAAGGTTTGTTTGTTTGTTTGTTTGTTTGTTTGTTTGTTCATTTTGTTTGTTTGTTTTAAATTTGTTGTTTGTTTTGTTTAAACACAGAATAAAAACTGCCATTTGGAGCACAGACACAGTGCTGGAAGTGTTTGTTTCTTAGATTATTTCAAATTGTTTGTTTGTTTTGTTTAAACACAGAATGAAAACTGCCCTTTGGAGCACAGACACAATGCTGGAAGTGTTTGTTTCTTTGATTGTTTCAAATTGTTTGTTTGATTTGTTTAAACACAGAATAAAAACTCTATATCAGCTGTCTGGCTGTTTTTCACCTAATCCATAACACAAAATCCTGAAGAAAAAAAACAGGAATTAAAAATTGAATTAAAAGCGCTCCAGAAATTGTTTTGATTGTAGTCAAAGATCTGAAATTTGATACTTTGATCCTTCATAGTGTCCAAATTTGGATACTGCCTGCAAAAGTTCAAGGATAAAATCTGACAGCATTGTTTACTTTTGCACTAGGTAAACATTGTTCTTTTTCTATAAAAAAAAAAATATCACATATCATTCAGAAGAATCTTACTATATTATTGGTATATGATTGAAGTCTCAAACATCACTTTGGAAAAATCTTATAACTTTGTGGATCACTTCAGGGCAATTCCATAAATATGTCAACCAGTAGGCCAAAATTTCAAAATCATCATATTGGTCCAAATGATACATCAATTTGAAGGTAATAATGTGAACTGTCAAAAACCATTCATTAAAAAAAAAATTGATCAAGGTCAAGGTCATGAGACCCTTCCAAATCAAGGCATTCTGAAGTTGCTGATTTTTCTTTGCTGTAACATACCATTTGATATTTGTATGTATTTCAATTAAAATAGACTGAATAATTAATTGACCATGATAGATGTACACATTATAACTTTCTGAATCCATTACCACACAAATATTAGAAAAATACTCTTTTAATTACGATTTGTAGCTAATTAATATCAGGACTATTTTTGTCATGTACGTCCGACACGGAAAAACACTTATTTTCAATTTCACGAAAAGACAAATGTTGTATAATTATTATTTAATTATGACTCACTTAGGCCATTTAATAATTTTCTTAGTAGGAAAGAACAACAAACATACATTTTGTGATAAAAAAATCAACCCTATAGATACTTCAAATTTACATTATACATATAGTTCATGTAGTCCCAACAGTGCATATTGATGTTAGTGAAGATTAATTGTGTTTTTATTTGTATTATACTGCCATAATTTAATGGTACAGTGAAAACATGAGTATATCTACCATTTAAGACAACATTAGTTACTAATTATGACTTAAAGTGTCTATTTACAGCAAATATTTCAGCAGCAAGTAGACTTGCATTTGTATAACACATGTACGTCCGACACGGCAGTCTTGTACGTCCGACATTGTACGTCCGACACGAAAATAAAACGTAAATATTCCATGCTTCGAAGGGAAAATATCAATTTTTTTTTTATATTTCCCATCATTTCTAATCTTATCCAAATGGTATTAGATGATTTGGCCCAAAAAAATGATCAACTTCACAGAGTTTTCCAGTTGAAATCCTCATGTCAGAAAAATCATTTTCTCTGAGTACGTCCGACCATGCAGTGTTTTTTGATCGGTACAAGGTCATTATGGTGGTAAAATCTGAATAAGTCATATTATTATTTTCTACTCATCATTAGCAATCTATTGATCACATAAAATCTTATGATTTACATTTACTTCTCCTTTAGTACCTAATTGAAGTGTGTGAAATGTACGTCCGAATTTATGGAATTGCCCTTCAAACAACTTCAATAGTTCAATATATTCTTGTTTAAGGCAGAGCAATTATACTGGTACGTAAACTGATTGGACTCTTTTGTTGTGTAACATCGTATTTTTTATGGCACGATCAGATAAGGGCTTGTCTTGACTTCTAATCACAGGACCCAAGTTCAAAACTGTTTGATGCCCCAGCATTTATGTCCTTCAGCAAGGCATTTAATTGATTTGTTAATCCATAATATTATTATTATTGTTGTAGGTTGTTGCCTGTGAGTTGGATCCTCGTCTTGTAGCTGAGTTACAGAAAAGAGTCCAAGGAACGTAAGTCTTTTATTTCCTATTTGGTCTATATGGATGTAAAATACCAAAATCAAACTGCCTCAAAAAACAGACTAATACATGTGGGCACATATATGACCGGCTATAGCAAAACCCGGCACTTGGCGGTAAAAATCCAAATGTAGATGTTCACACCATTAGAAAGGCCTCATCACAAGCTTTCATTTGATGCTTTGTTCTAACTAATTGGTCAATAATTGGCAAAGATATGATTGTTTCAATTTTACAATCATAGGTCTTTTACACACATTGTGTAAACTTAAAATGCCCCTTTCTTCAAAACATGAATTTTCGATAAGTGCCAGGTTTTGCTATAGCGGGTCACATATATCATTAACTTCTACTGCACTGCATAAAAGTAGACCGCTCTTCACTTATTGATACTATGTGAAAGAGAATGTTACATGATTTGCATGATAAAGTACAATGAACTGTAACTTTGCAATAAGTTTAAATAATGAGCAGTGTGTATCCTCTAGCTGTGTACAGATTTCATGCTTTATTGCTATAATTTGTGCCATGCCCATGACTCGTGACAATTTATCACTCAGTTTTGTTCATTTGCTCTTTATCCCGTTGCTTACAGGAAACCAGTAGGCCCTGTATTGACCCTCTAAAAGGGCGTTGCAAAATCTAGTAGGGAATAGCTTAAAAACGGATCTAGTAAGGTTGTCTACATCCACAAAACTGACTCAGAACTCATAGCGGTTCTCTCATTCCGTGTTGCAATAGAAGCGTGAAACAGGTTTTTGTTTCCCCATTCGTTAAAAAGATATTTACGATTGAAGTCTTTTGATTTTTGTAATTATCCACTGGAAAGTTATAACTGTACAAAGTCAGTGCAATGAGTCTGCGAATATCACTTTTCGCTCATTACTCGGCCATATAACATCCATTTTACATGAATATGTTCACATATTTCTAAGTGGACATATCAGATCACAAAAATGCACATTTGTATCAATCATTCATCACTTTGTGCGCATGTCAACAAAGTTACATTTGTAGATCTCCATTAAATTATACTTCTCCTTTCTCATCTCAATAAAGGGCATTCGCTCCCAAGCTGCAAGTCATCGTTGGTGATGTTCTCAAGACAGATCTTCCCTTCTTTGACGTCTGCGTTGCCAATTTGCCGTATCAGATCTCCTCTCCCTTTGTGTTCAAGCTCTTGCTGCATAGACCATTTTTCAGGTAACTGACCTACATGTATACCGTATTTGTCGGTGTATTAACCGCTCCGGTGTATTAACCGCACCCCCTAAAAAAAAATGTAAAAAATTTTTCTTTTTTTTTAAAGTGCGGTTAATACGGTATTAGCCGCACCCGTGTATTAACCGCACTTTTTTTCTTTTTTTATTTTTATAAAATGTGCGGTTAATACACCGACAAATACGGTAACTCATATTTGTGTGTGGCATATTTTTTCTATCAATTGGTTTATTCATGATGTTGCATTTTTGTAATAAATTTGTAATTGAATTACTTTGAAATCACTGAAATCAAATCAATTCATGTCAACTCATTTTTGTGCTGATGTTCCAGCAGGAGTTTGCCCATCGCCAAGTGGCAAAGCGGGGCGACAAGCAGACTGTCCGTCAACACACAGCTAGTATTTGAAAAACTTGAAACCCATCTCATTCTTCTGTAACCATAAGCCAAACAATAAGTTACAAGAGAAATGTGAAATTCTCCAAGTAATTTTTGTTTAATTTGACAAAGTTTATGGCTTACTTTAACTGTACATCACTTAATTGTAATTACAAACTTAATTTTCAGATTTTAATTGATTTTCAGATGCGCAGTGCTAATGTTCCAGCAGGAGTTTGCTCAGCGCCTTGTGGCAAAGCGGGACGATAAGCCTTTTTGTTTAATTTGACAAAGTTTATGGCTCACTTTAACTGCAAATCACTGCAAAATCAAATTAAATAAAAACAAATTACTCAACGTTAATTAATTTTCAGATGTGCAGTGCTGATGTTCCAGCAGGAGTTTGCCCAGCGCCTAGTGGCCAAGCCGGGTGATAAGCTTTACTGCAGATTGTCCATCAACACACAGCTACTGGCACGAGTGGATCATCTCATGAAGGTAGAGCCAACCTGTCTTTCATCCCATTCATACTTGCGTCTAGCACTGGCTCCACACTGGCTTAAGCCAGTGCTGAGTCACTGTTTGCGCAAGTATGAATGGAATTGTCTAGTCTCAGCCTTGGCTTGGCCTGGCATTATCGTGAGCCAGGATAGGAGGTGGTTTACGCAGATGCTAGACAAGTCAAGCCACTGTTACCGCAAGTGTGAATGGAACAGTGGCTAGCATAACTCTGCGCATGCGGTCTTGCTCGCACAGAATTTGCTTAGTCAGTCTTACATCACAATAGGCGGGTACAACGTCATTTTTAATCGCTACTGCCAACGTCGTATCGCGCATGACCTGAAGCATCCTAGGCTAGACCAGGCCACTGTTGCATTCACACTTGCGCAATACTTGTCCATTGTTGATGCCTAGTATGAATGGGTAGACAGCTTATCCCAGGCCAGTGCCATGCCAGTGATAGATGCAAGTACATGTATGAATGGATGGTATGATAATGATAATAGTCCATTTTGGTATAACGCTTTATCACCAAAGCCACAAAACGCTCTGAGCTAATATAACCTTGACTTTAGCCTAGCTGCTATGGGGCCATTCTTGGTCACGTGTGTGACCCAAAACATGAAAAATTTTGAAATAGGATGCTTATATTTCAGTAAGTATAAGAGGTATAATGATTTTTACTTTGTATGTGACTTGAATATGTTGAAGTCTTTCAGACTTAACACAAAAGATTTTATAAGGATTACGTTACTCAATGTCAGAGGTCAAATGGCATGGGTCACGTGTGTGACTTCGCGCGCTTTTTTCATAACTCAATTTCATTTGGGAAATCCTTTGAAATATGAAAAGCTATAATGTTCATCTTATTACCAGACAAGTATTATAGATCTGTAAGTACAAAAATAGCAATGAATAAGAATTTTATCAAACCATTGTTTTTTATTGTATTTAATTATGTCTGGTCACTCTGTGACATTTTGGGGTGGTCACGTGTGTGACATGTACAATATGAATGGAAAAATGGGAATTTATAATATCGGGTTTAGAAAGGAATGAAAGGTTCAATTTTTACAAAGTTGGTATCAACATGTACAGGAAAGTGAGAAGAATAAGCTTGCTAACTATCCTTTCGATATCTTGATTATTTTCTGGGTTATGATTTTAGAAAAATATTGAAATATGTAAATTTATGCAAATGAGTATGAAAGTGTTTTTGTTTAATGTAAATCATATATTTAATGAAACTTTTCACATGGATCATTCCAAAAATGGAATAAAACAACAGAAAAATTAAACTTCAATTTTTCCGAAAAAGTTTCACTTTTCAAAGAATGGCCCTATGATGCATTTCATGCTGCCGTGTGCTTTAGCCGTGCTGCCATCGAGCATCACAACGAATCAATTCCTGCTAAGTACCCATTTACTAGACCTGGGTTGAGAGCAGAAAATATGGATCAAGTACATTGCTGGAGGACACATACAGTATATGCCAACATGTGTATAGCAGTATGTTTTGTTGTATGCACATTTTTCCCTCCAAAAAAAAACTCCTCCTATTTGTAGCGCACTGAGCAGCTCAGGCTAATTTGCTGGCCAGGGAGTTGATAAGGTGCACAAGATAATTGCGCGGGTTTGAACTGTACCTGATGACAAAGGAGAAAAGGGTTCCCACAGCGCTTCAAAACCCTGTATAAAGGGTTGTATGCATCTATTATTATTATTATTATTATTATTATTTTCTCGTTTAAATCACTCGCTAGGTCGGCAAGAACAACTTCAAGCCCCCGCCCAAGGTGGAATCGTCTGTTGTTAGGATAGAACCTAGAAATCCGCCCCCACCAATCAACTTTCAGGTAAGAAGCTTTAACTTGTTTGGTTGCTAAACTAGATGGATCATTGTTGGATTATCATAAATGTCTCAATAACAAAGAGATAATTTGAAGAAAAAAACCAAAGCTGTTACATTAAAGGTATAATTGAGTATCGGTAGTTCCTGAAATGCCCCTTGACACATTTGAAAGTTCATTGAATAAAACATGTGAAATGAGAATCATTCCCCAGCTTTCGAATGCTCTCATAGTTGTAAAATTTGATTTCAAAATATGTTATTTATACATGTAAGTCTACCCTGCTGGGGGACATCTTGAATTTTTTTTAAAAGACAAAAAATGCTTATAGACTTCCTTGAAAAAAATCAAAATAGGTTTTTAAAAAGCTGTTGATGATATCTCTATCTAATCATTATTTTTAAAGAATATCACATGCACAATTATGTATGAAAAATTGTTAAAACCAATGAGTTTTTAGAGAGTGCCCTCGTGAGTTGTAATGGCTGTTGTTGAATGAAAACAGGGTTTTTACTTAGTTGTTTGTAATTGTGTATACCTTTCGAGCATGGTGGAGTTATAACTATTAGTTTGTACCGCAATGGTGCAGGTTTTGGTGACTAAAATGAATTATTGGGGGTACCCTCTGTGTATTTGTTTACCTTTCAGAATTTGTACTAGTATGTTTTTCATTGTTTGCACACCCCCACACCCCCCCCCCCCCCCCCCCACCTCAAGTAGCTACATCACTTTACTGGTTGAATGTATTTCATGCTGTTTGTTTTATTGATATAGGAGTGGGATGGCCTGGTGAGGATAGGTTTTGTTAGGAAGAACAAGACCCTATCGGCTGCCTTCAGGTTGGTACAAAACATGTAGAACTTATTTATTCATGGTATTTATTTTGAACACCTATGGCAGCAAACAAGCTGAATTGCACGTGCTAAACATTCAATAAAAACAAACAATGTAATTCATATTAACACAAACCATAATTGTGAAATTTAAATTACATATTGTCTAAATAATCATTAATTAATTTTCACTTATTGTACAAAGAATATAATTTATAATGCTGAATTATAGAAACCTTCATTATTATATATAATGTACTGCAATGAAATTTCTTTCAATATGTGTAGAAAGTAGCTAACAAAGTATCGTGGATGATTTACATGTCTGATTGTTTTCTTTTTTTGACCCCCCAATATTCTAAACAATGCAAATCAGTCTGATTAATCTGATATTTAATGTCTGAAAAAAATAAGAAAAAAATGTAATGGTCTGGAAAAAAAGAATGGCTTGTTAAATAAGAAATGATAGAATGATAGAAGAAAGATAAATGAATCTGAAAATATTCATTTGAGTACGGAAAATAAGAGGAAATTTATCAAAAAGTAATGGGAACGCTTTTATTTTAATTACAATGGAGAACATATATATGGTATATAGTTTTCTTTAGACAGTTAGTCCCGAAATGGCCTAACCAAGAAAGAATTACAGTTCTTTACAGGACTACCAATCCCTCCTCATTTTACATGGTGCTACAACAAACTACTGTGTATAATTATCTTTCGTGAACAAAATAAATATTATTCTTGTTTGTGAATTTCCTTTTCTCAACAGGACCAAAGGAGTACTGGAAATGATTGAGAAGAACTTCAGAATACATTGCTCAGTCAAGAACATTGTAAGTACACACCAAAAAAAAGAACCATGGACATTTTTCCGAAAAGGAGCAAGGACGTTAATAGACTGTACATCATTTGATTCCTAAACGTTTAATAATGCTTTCAGAATTGATATGAATGTTTGAGTAATTAATATTTGTTTGTTTCATTGTTCAGTCCTAATGTACCCTGAGAACGAAGACATGTAGGACACAAAGTGTGTGTAATCCTGGACAGAAGAGAGTTTTCTGACAAGAGCGCCAGAACCATGGACATTGACGAAGGAGTTTTCCGAAAAGGAGCAAGGACATTAGACTGTACATCATTTGATTCCTAATGGCCCGGTCAGATATCAACGGATAGCAGAAACGAATGCCCAACGAATAGAAAATTTGCGAAATGAAATTATCCGGTGATGAAAGTCGTCTCCATTGCTTTCTGTACAAAACATAGAACAACGTACATCACCGAAAAAGAAACGCATACGGATGGAAAATTTAGCTCTCCGTTTGACGTCCGTTTACGCAATCCGTTGATATGTGACCGGGCTATAAACGTTTAATTATGCTTTCAGAACTTATATAATAGATATAAATGTTTGGGTTATCAATGGTTATCATCCTGTGTTTCTTCCATTGTCCAGCCCCTCCCTGAGACACTAGACATAAAGGAAAAAGTGTGCGGAATCCTGGATAGGGAAGGGTTTTCTGACAAGAGAGCCAGAACCATGGACATTGACGACTTTCTTAGGTTAGTTTTGTTTGTTTGTTTATTTTATATTTTTTGCTGGTTTGTTTCTTAGTTTGTCCGTTTGTTTATTTTTTGGCAATCAATATGACCTGGGCCCCGTTGCAGAAAGAGATACAATCTATTGTAAGTTACAAGTAATTGTAAGTCAGATCATGTGTTCTAAATGCGCAATTCTGATTGGTTGAAGCGCGCAAATGTTCTGACTTGCAATCAATTGTAACTTACAATCGATTGCATCTCTTTCTGCAACGGGGCCCTTGTGTATTTGAACTTGCAGAACTACCAACATTGACATGTCAAATTCAGGGGGGTTTCAATCCGCAATCGGGGAGATAGTGATGAAATGCATGCACCACAATGGAAACCAATCTTTGCTTTATCAGGGAGTTTTTCAGTTTTGTTTGTCAGGAAAGATATGTTTATATTCAGGGAGCCTCCAGCAAAATCAGGGAGACTTGGCAGTTCTTGTAGATTCAGAATAAAAAAGGAAATGAGCCTGGGAGTTAGACTACAAATTAAATTGATTTTTCTTGCATCATTTAAATCCTCAATATCAAGTACTGTGAATTTTCAAATTTCAACAACTATTGTACATGAACAATATGTAGTATTCTTGTGGTTCGTGAAAAGTTTTACTTAACTTGAAGATGCCCGCCAAGAAGAGAACTGTACATATTCAACTGTCTACCAAATGCATCAAACAAATTTGCAATTTGGGACATTTTATTCCATATTATGAATAAAACCATCACTAGCTTAAACCATTTTCCTTTATTTCATTTTTGTTTTATCTGCAGACTGCTCTCGAGTTTCAACAAAGAAGGGATCCACTTCTCATGATGACCCGTTGGCCCTGTCTGAACTCGCAAGAACATGTTGTGACTGGCTTTGACTGGTTTGAACTGGTTTCGACCCCATAATAACTCTATCTGAGGAGAGCTTGGAATGACTGAAGTCATAATGGCTGGACCTGTCTGAACTTGCATGAACATGTTTTGTCTGGTTTTGACTGTTTTGACCCCGTTTGAACTTTCATCTGAGGAGAGCTCGGAATGACTGAAGTACAGTTTAGGTCAAGAAGGTTGTTTTTTCAAAGTTTTCAGTAAGAGACAGAAGCAGTCCCAGTGGATCCGTTGAGCCAACTGATGTGTATTAATTGTTCCGTTTCCTGAAATAAGTGCTTGGATACAGTGGAACCTCGTTATAACAAGGAGCTTGGGTATGAAAAGTGTTTTTTGTTCGCTTGGTCCACACTCAGTTGGTCTACAACTCACCTGGTCTACTACCTAATGCCTTTAACTCCAATTTCCCCAACTCCAAACACGATCCCTAACCTAAAACCTAACCCTAACCCTAATCATAAGCCCCTGAATTTATAATTTTCTAGAAGACCAAATGGAAGTAGACCAAATGGTTGTAGACCAATCAGCAAGTTACCATAAAAGTATCTTGTTATATCAGGGTAGCTTGGACCAGAAAAAATAACCTTGTTATAAGAGGGTTTTGTTATATCAGAGCTCTTTATAATGATGTTCCACAGTAATACTTTTTGAGGGAGATTAGCAAGCGACGATGCTATCCTTACATGTGCAAACAATCAACATAGAAAATAGTATCATTGCAGAGGACAACAGTCACAAATGTTCATTATCAATTTTACGTCATATGAAGAGGAACTGTGTATTGGACTGGTTTCATTAGACAAAATTGGATATTGATAGTACAAATGTTATATCCGTATAAAAACTGGATAGACCTACTTGCGTAAGCGATGTTTTGCTGATTAAGTACCACCTTCATCTGGCAACCCAGCTCCAGTTAGTTGTTATTGATTCATTCTGTACTATACTCAAACCTGTGTATAGTGACCACCTAGGGGAAACAAGACCAGTGGCCAATGTAGACAGTTGACCTCTGTCAGTGATCCTTTTGGTGGCCCATATAGGCAGGTTGGCTGCTATGGACAGGTGACTGGACAGACTGCTAAGATAGGCTTGACCATATTCTGCTTTGTCTTGATGAATGATAATTTTGCATCAACTTGTTGGACATTGATGCATGCCGAATCGTCTTCCCTTGATCATGTTTATTCTTTATGAATGTTTTTATTGTTGAAATACATTTATTTATTTTATATATAAATGGCGGATGAGACAAGAGTAAGATGGCTTCATTATTAAAAGGGATCTAGTAACTTTGTTGGCATGTGCAGAAAGTGGTGAATGCATGGTTGGTAAAGGTAATGTATAGTTTTGGGATCTGATATGTCCACAGTTCAGACATCAAAGAATGTGGGGGTGTTACATGGATGCGACTAGCACAAGATAGAAGAAGATGGAATGGTGATGAAGAGGCCTTCCTTCTGCAGTGGAGAGACATAGGCTAGATAGATGTCCACTGAGTATAGTGTGAAAATTTCACATAAAATGGACATTATACAGGGTGGCCCAAAAAAAACGGAACGGGGCACTTCCCATAATATAGTAACAAAATGATTATGTCCATTGGATAGGATGTTTTTTCCAATGAAAAACGATACCAAGAACAGTAATTTTGGTCGTGTAGTTTTTGTTTTAGGGCGCTCTGAGTGACACCATGTCAGGTTCCTATTTTTGTAAATTGTTACCAAATCAGGGCCTGATAAATCGCACTTACTGCACCGTCATAGCATCGAACAACGAGCAATACGCGCGCTATTGTTAGTGTGCATTCAGCTGTGTGCCGAGAGAATGGGCACGGTTGTTCGACGCTATGACGGGCAGGAAGTGTGATTTATCAGGCACTGACTTGGTAAAAATTGACAAAAATGGGAACCTGACATAGTGTCATTCAGAGCGCCCTAAAACAAAAACTACACGACCAAAATTACTGATCATGGTATCGTTTTTCATTGGGAAGGATGACCTTTCCGATGGACATAATCATTTTGTTACTATATTTTGGGAAGTGCCCCGTTCCATTTTTGGGGGGCCACCCTGTATAGCCGAGTAATGAGCAGAAATGCAATTTTGCTCACTCATTGCACTGACTTCGTATTGTACACAGTTATGACTATCCAGTGGAAAGTTTAAAAATCCAAACACTAAAATCTTCAATATCTTTTTAACGAAAGGGAAATTCCAAAAACAAAAACCATTTTAATACTTCTAATTGTAATACGAATACAACAAGGTGTGAGAGAACCACTAGATTCTAATGAAGTTTTTTGGATTTGGACAATGTTACTAGATCCCTTTAATGTGCAAGATTGATGTCCTTAATTCTTTGTTTACTTAATGAATGTGAACATTTATTTGATGATAATCAAACACTGGATTTACTACATGGGGCCAGTAGATTGATTATATAAATTGCTTTAAGTGCCTTTTATTGTTAGAAAATGAGAATCATGATCAGATCATTATTAAATTAAACTCTTGTGAGTTTTCAATCGGATACAATGAATGCACATATATAAAATCATCACTGTCATCCTGTGAAATTGCAAAAATGTGATGTCCTGTTCAGTTTCAGTAAAATGTTATAATTGTTATTACAGTATTGTAGACTCTTTAAAGGGGACCACCAGGCAAAGAACAACACATATAATATGTTTTTGGTACCGTTGAGTGATATCAAATAGATACTCAACATTTTGCAAAGGGTTGTGGAATTCATAAACAATGCAATTAATTACCACGACTTATGGAACCATTATTATTTCATTGTTTCGTATGCGCCAAACATTAGCGAGTGCGCCAATATAGAATATAGAATCACGGACGATGCGTTCATCCTAGACAAAAGGCAGTCTTTGTATGCAGATCCCCCTGAACACATGTTGTAGTATGGCGATACTTTTTCCCAATTACATATTTTTTCTAAAAACCTACTTTCCTGATTTTTCGGGTGGAATGGACTACTCCAAATGTTACCTTTCTTTTATAAGAATATTATTTTTGGGTGGTGGTACCCTTTAAATGCATGTAACTCCCTGGAACTACTAAAGAAAACCAGGTACATGTACTGGTTGCAAAATGAGTGAAATCTGAAGAGAACAATTTCTCGGTTGTAGAAATATTTCTTTAGCTATACAGTGGTATGTTATTTTTGATTGGGAGTCTAGACTAAAGTTATAATGAAGACATTTGGATAATGCTCCTAGGCCTGTACATCAAATGTTTGTAAAATGGGAGAATAAAGCTTTGATATATTATACATATTTTTGCCTGTACCTATGTATATTTTGTGTAGATGTTAAGTGTTACATAATCAAACTGTAGTTTTAATTAATGTATTCAAGCACTATTTGCTAGGGATTAATAACTTGAGGACAATGAAACCCAAACAAACTTGTTTTCATAGACTTAAACAAAACAAAATCTCTGAAAGTTAAGAGCATAATTGGGCAAGAAACGATGGCTCGTTGAAGATATCCATTTAATTTCTAGGGAGACTCAAACTAGCAATGCACTCTGATAAGTTCGAGGATAAATCATGATTTGTACACAATTTGTAACATTTTCTCTGTTTTCGTTATAGTCTCACTTTTCAATTCCCCAAACTTACGATATGCTGTGTATAAATGTATTCTACACAAAATGTTGAGTCCTTTGTTATAAGTAAATGACTATTACCAAAGAGCCATAGTTTTCTTATTTCTATACCGATGTGCTCAAACTTTCAGAGAAAATTTGTCAGGGTTCTGTCCATGTGACACAAAACTACAAATAGACACGATTTCCTTTTTAGTTCAGATTTTATATATATATTTATTTATAATTATATAACTACACGGTGAAGTGGCAACATATAATTTACAAAAGTACATGTAAAAATAATTTATACTAGGGCCGTCTTGCATCATTATCTCCAAAAAGAATGCAAAACCTGCATTGGGACATGCCTATATCAAATACACACCATCAATCGAACATAAATGTAACTGAATGCGTCAATAATTTAATTAAAGCCAATCGCATATATGTACACTGTCCTTTACTGTATACTTAACAAAACAATTGACATCGCAACTCAATATGAGAGGTGATTTTGTTCCTTCTTAGAAACAAGCACCGACATCATTTCATGTACAACACAAATGAGGAACAAAGTCAATAAACACTGCATTCTTCGAAGACGCGCTTAAAACAATTTTACATAAATGTAGTTTAAAGAAAAGTGATTGTAACCGATAACAAAAAGGGTGGATGTTTCACTCCCAATTTAACAATTGAACAGATTTCAATAAGAATACAATGGTCGTCTACGTCAGAACAGAGATTGATTTTTGTTTTGGTCAAGGATGAGCTACACTTCATGATTGAATGAGAGAAGTGCAATTATAGCTCTGGGCCCAGGGGCCCGATTATGGACCAGCGACATTTACCATGGTAATTAGCATCATTTGCTCTCATCGATGTCAATATGCAAGAATAGCATAAAAATCAACAGAACGTATTTGGTAGCAGAGCACACGTACCGCCCTTACTCTTGCAAGGATTACACAGGCATAATATCTAGAGAATAGAGATCGGTGGAACTAGGGTTGGTTTGGGTCATGATCGTGCTCTCGGCCACATGTTACATTCTTTCCCATAACGATCACTTTTAGTGTATCGAAATTGATGAGTTAGAGAGGCGCCACAATGGTACTAATCATCTTGGCAATCGGTATGGGCAGGTTATGAGCCCTTCGGCTTCCTCATTCCTGGTCCTTATACAAACCAAAGCAGTTGTCACCAATGTAATACAGTTGAGCCTCGTTATAATAAAGACCTCTGATACCACAAAACCCTCTTTTAACGAGGTCATTTTGCTGGTCCAAGCTGTACCCTGATATAACAAGATACAGTAGAACCTCTTTATAACGAGTTACCTGATATAGCGAGGTTATCTCACAGGTCCAGGTTTTAATGTATTTCATTATTTTTAAGCCCTGATGCAACAAAAAATCTGATATAACAAGGTAAATTCAATGGACCCAATGTGCTTGTTATAATTAGGTTTCACTGTACCTGATATAACAAGGTAACTTTAATGGTCGCAAGGTCCCTTGTTTTAACGGGGTTTCACTGTACTACAAAGTTGCATGTACATGTATTTTCATGGTCCCAAGGACATTGTTAGAACGATGTACCGCTGTATTTCCAACAGAACTAAAGCAGCCTCATGACACAGCCTGTTCTGTACTTTGGGAGTAATCTGCATCTTTAAATACATGTAATCTCATTTTAAAAATGCCCAGATTGATTGTCTCCAATTCTCGAGTATCATTTCGCATCTCAATTTGAAGACGTAAGACCCCCAAACCAAATGAGCTAAGGAAGGATGACTTAAAAGACAAGGGCCCCATTGCAGAAAGAGTTGTAATCGATTGTAAAGTTGCAATTAATAGCAAGTCAGAAAATATGCACATTTGAACCTATCAGATTTGTGCATTTAGTCACATGTTCCGCCTTGCAATTAAAAACACAACTTCCCAATCTCTTTTTACAACAAGGTCAAGAACATATTTGCATTGATAAACCATGAGTTTGTCACATCTCACAAACATTAAGCAGTATAACTGCCATAACAAAAAGAGGAGGAAATATCATACATGTACATAACATAACACAAAACCTGAGCACTTACAGTTGTTTTCCTGACACACCAAACCGCACACAACTATTTCACTTCAAATAGTCATTACCGTCCAAAAGTTTACATGAAACATGAATGCTTTTCAGAATACAAAGAAATTAATGATGCACGTATAATCAAGCTCCAACCTTTTCTACAAATCAGTTAAAAATTCTCCTTTGCATTGATACGATATACTGCGCTTCTGAATCTCTTCTACATCTACATCCTCGAGTTCTATCCTTTTGATACAAAATTTACAGAAACATTTTTGTTTAAAAAAAAAAAAAAATCATTCAAGTACATTTTTCATTTATTAGCACCACCTACAATGATTTTGTTATCTCTCAAAAGACATTTCGTAGTCGGCAGAAGATATGGTTTCTTATCTATACAACTATGATACAAAAATAGGTTTCTTCTCTTGTTTCACCCACCTCACACAATACTTATAACAAAAGTTATTCTTATTTGTAATATTAATACTTCACTTTCTTTTGCAAACATGTATTAACCTTGGCCCTTATTTATAAATTTTAAAAAACGCGCTAGCTCAGTTATATACTAAGTCTATTTTTAGATGCTATGGATAAGCAAACAACACGTTTCCTAATTACTAACAATGTTTATCTTGATAAGCATTTACAACCTTTTAGATAACCCTAGTTGGCAACTAAAAAAAAATCTTGTTGTCTTTAAAATAAAGACTTAGAATGGAACTAAGTTAGCGTGGTTTTATGAATAGTAGATCTTGCAATCCACATATAGGCTAATACGTACAGAACCCACCAGGTTCCAATAGGCAATTATCGGTTAAGCAAAGTAATTCATGGTTTTGCCCCTAGCCTCCCTGCTGTCTTATTACCTAGCAAATTATATACAAACAAAATCTATATTCAGGTGTTCACACCTAACAGCAAAATAACGGGAGAATACTTGAAACAAAACAATACAAATTGTTGGGTGTGCATCACAATGATTTGCTCACACCCACACCCATCTACATACAAAAAGTGATATAACTAATTACATTAAACTTTGCATACAGTGGTAAGTAGTCAAATTTGATGAGTTGTAAGAGTTCATTGATATACAAAGTTAAAACTTATGCTTAGATTGTTTCCGTCTTCTGTACCTCTTCTCACTTAGCAATGGTAGTGGGAACAAAGGACACTGGGGCTGGGGGCAATTTAGCCCCCCCCCCCCCCCCCCCGATATTGCCAAAGAGAGCCCCCAAAACTAACCCCTATAAATCAAAATGATTTTTTCTGTTAGCACCAAGCCCAGAATTGGTATTGATGTAGAAGAATGATACATAATATTGGACACCTTGTCAAAGTGCCATCGAATCATCCTCGAAGTGAACATAATGTTGAAATCAATAATGAAGCAATCATCATACGAGATGATTAGTCACAGACAAGTAAGACAAATTATATCTATAAGATGTAATTCATCGAAAATGAGATACATTTATAGTGGAGTTAGTTAACCGTTTGTCTCGCAAAGTAAACAATCAAAAGTCATCTGACATTTTGGACGCATCTGGAAAGACAACAATTTAACTATTTCATTAAATTATGAATTGGTAACAATTCCTAACGGCAGGCACGACAGACATTTTGAAACTTGAAAACCAACAGCAAGGTCAGCTAATTAAAAAATTAAGCTGAATTTTCAGCTGTGTGCCAAAAAGAAATATCTAGAAAAGCAATTACCTTGAAATGCACCACATTACATACTGGTCAGCAAAAGAGTGCAATACAACAAAAGAAACTGAATGAAAACCAAATAGTGAAAACCAACTACATGTAAATGCATTGCAGAAATTCTTTAAGTCAACAACGTGCTAACAGTAAACACAAATATATATTTTTGAAATCATTTTGTTGCACATGGGAAATAACAGTAACTTCCTCTGCATTGTTGGTGGTCCAAAGAAAAATTGTACTGGCCACAAAAATTATATTTATTTGCAAACAGATTCTACTATTCAGTCTCATTCCCTTTAAGTGATCTGAACTATGATTTTGATGCTTGAAATGGAAGAATTTATCATTTTCGTCTCTAATTGTCAGTTCCAGTTTCCCAATGTGACCACCAAAATATGACTTTCATCAATTCCTGCTGGCCTGAAGTATAACTGTACAAGCCCTGTGGCACTAGACCCTTGTATCGAGCACTGTTATTATTTTTAACAATATGTGACCAATATGTATGTAAAGAAAAATTATCCATTGCCTCATAAGAACAAGTTTGGGTAAATCTCTGACAGTGCTGCATTTCTGTTTAGGGTCTATGTTGGGAAGAGTTAAAAACAAATATGTCTTCTTTTGCTGCACTAGATGCTTTGGACATTTGAAGAAAGACTTTGAAATGCCTGTACTCAAATATTTATTATTTGGTCTCTTGAAATGTTGCTTATGATAAAAAATGATTAAGCCCCATCATGAGAAATACAAAAATTACATATCAGGCATATAAATACTATCTAGGGATTGGTACAAAATGGTCTGCAATCTAAACTATTTGGAAGTGTTCATGTTCTGACAACAATCCTCAACTTTGGATGCACTAGAAAAATATATACACTATATGCAACATTTCTCCAAATATAACAAAATATCAAGAAACAAAACGGAATTGATAATAAATAACTTGCTTCTTGCATCTCTGGCATACAACAATGCACTCATTCATTCATATCTACATATTGACAAGTTTAGAGGAATACTGCAGCGACATCTAGAATCACAATCACATCGCGATCAACACACTGATCATCGTCGGGATCGACGAAGGGCTCGACGTCGCAATGGACATCGGGAATCACAATTATCATTGACTGCTGACCACAGAGCCCAGCTTTTCCCTGCTGGACAGCGCTTCCGCTCCTTTGAGTCCACTCACGCTGCCGAGCGCGACCGCCGAAGAAGACTGCAGCAGGTTCTTTGCACTGGGGTCCATGTTCTGCAGGTTGTGCGCCGCAACCATCGACGAAGGCCTCGTTGCCGTGGCTACCGCGCCGACAGAGGCAGCGACGGGGGCATCCAGCGGAGTCAAGAGTTGCTCCGTGGCGGAGTTTGTCAGGTTCATGCCCCCGTTGCTGTCCAGGAAATTGTTCAGGTTCTCCAGGACGGAGAGGTCGTTGTCCTTAAGCCGCTGCTTCTTCGCTGGTGGGACTCCATCCTCGGGTAACATGGGCATCGGTCTGGTGGCGGTCGCATGCGCATGCGGATGTGCATGATACCCAGCGGAGTTGTAAGGGATGCCCGCCCCTGCCGAGCCAGAGGCGGACGCTTCGTGGGGGAGGTCCCCGCTCGCGAGACCGCCGACGGCCGGAGAACAGTTCTGCATGTCGGGGACTGGTACGCCGTTGAGGCTGAGTATGCTGACTTGGTGGTGGTGATGATTGTGGTGGTGGTGGTGGGGCTTGTGCATCCTGCTCTTGTCCAATAGTGACTGTGCTGGCGGCGGGCTCATACTGTTGTCAATGTCGTCCAGAAACCTGTCCATGTAGTCGCTGTGGGATAAAGGCACAGCCAATAAGCAATTAAATAAAAACAACACAACATGTACAGAGAATGTGTTAGGAAATAACTTGTCCACGTAGTTGCTGCAAAATATCATCACAATCAATAAGCAATGAAATGAACTAAATCTCAACATAAAATGTGACAAACATCCTCTTTGAAATAAAAAGAATGTGTTCGGAAACAACTTTACAGACTCATTTTGTCAATATAATCCAGAAATTTGACCATGTAGTCACCGAGGAATAAGGTCACAAACAATAACCAATGAAATAAACTAATTCTCATGATACAACTTGGCAAATGTCCCCTTTGGAATAAAGCGACAATCTTCAAAGTTGTTGAAATCACACAACAGACATATTTTTAGTGCTTTTGTATAACGTTATGACATTATCAAGAAATCTGTCAATGTAGTTTCTGTGGATGATGTAATCAGATTAAATCTAGAAATTGGTAAGTATTGAAAAAACACTGTAATTGATTGGTTAGAACCGTTAGTGATATATTCAGTATGTGTAAGCCAAGCGCTAAGCTTTGTATGATTATGACATCAAGAACAGTGCATTTAATGAAAGGTCCTTGAAAGTACTTTAACCTATCATACTTGAATTTCGTAACTCCTTACTCAAGTATGCTGCTACCTCACTATTATTTATTTTGTGCATATAATAAGCCAACGCTCGAAATTGGCGTAGGCCCGATGGCCCGGGGCCAGTAAAAGTTGCGGTCGGGCCAGTAAAAACATGAAAATGCCAAAGTTTGGTGGCCCGATCGGGCCACCAAATGTTTAAACCATAAGAAGACAACATCAAGGAATATGAATCTCAAGTTTGACACCTCTTAAAAACACTTTAATTGTGATTTAGATATTTGCAAGAAATGAAAAGGACGGACATAAAAAGTCGCAAGCGCACTTGCGCTAGTTGAATTAATCCTTATTTATGCCTACAAATATGTGCTATTTCCTCATATGAACACTCTCCCTTGAATTATCTACTTCTTGCATGATAAATCATGGTAAAATTAAACAACTTCCAGAGGTGTGTAATGACTAAAAGTAAAAGCATGCTTATGCTGTTTTCTTAATTTCCCACACACCCCCTGGAAGCCTTTGCAACATGTAGAATATAAACATAGAACAACCAATCCACAGAGGGAGTATGTGTGCATACTAAGACCTATCAAAACACATGTCTAACTTTTCACATTCACATATTGCAAAGTGCAGTGTGCTTTGCGATACCGTCCGCGATACCGTCAATAAAGGGGAATAATTTCATCTTTCGGATCATTATTCATATTTTTGAAGGTATTAGAAGGAATCATTTTTACAAGGTAGAGACTTGTGACTACTTGGAATTATTTTAGCTTTTAAAATAACAAAGATTTAAGTGATTTCATTTCCCGATTTGAAAAGTTATCTTAGCTATGCTCAGTCCCATGTGTGTTTTTTTGTGTTGGTGATTTTTGGACCATAAAATAACAAAATCGTACATGGAAAAGAGCTTAGTTTCATCAGTTGATGACTCTTAGATGAAACTGCTCGATTCTAGGTTTTGTTTTGTTTATTCAGTGATGGATTTCTTTAATGATGGTGGTAATTTTAACACATAACTTCCATAATTTACCAATTAATGACCAAGTAGTCATGACCATTGGCATTGTTTTTCTTTGTTTGTAAATTTTATTTTCGGGCCACCAGAAAAAAAGATAATTTCGAGCATTGGAATAACAAATGAGGCTAAACATTGTCCAGTACCCTGAAACTATGAATATGGTTATTGTTTTAATTTTACTTTCGTTTTTCCTTATTTTTTTCGGGCCAGTAGATTTTGGTTTCGGGCCACCAAAATTGGAAAAATACTAATTTTACTGGCCCGACCGGGCCACCAGCAAAACAAGTTAATTTCGAGGGTTGAATAAGCTGTCAAACAACAGAACTTGAATTATAGTTTAAAATAAACCCTGCTTGAAGCAAAGTATCAGTATCACTAAAAGGAAAACATGGTCTAGCACTCACGTAATGCCTGGATGTAAATGGTACTTCTTCTTGGCTAATCTGCTTTGGTTTGCAAACAAATCATGTCTCGCAGTTTTCTTCCAGAGGTAGTAGAACTGGACGAGTTCGCCAACAGATCTCGTCCGTACCTAGGAAAGAAAAGAAAAGCATAAAAATAAATCTTAATATTTCCAAATGCAATAAAGCAATGCAAATTAGTATCAGGATGTCAATCGAACAGATCGTTACATTTGGAGGATTATTAAATTGAGATTATGGCCTGCCTTGGTGAAAAAAAATAGCATGTTTATATGAGATCTGACCTTCATAAAATCATAAGGGCACTGATGCCAAGTATTATAATCTCTAGGAAATTGCTTGTGAAGAAATTTGTCAGAACCTGCTTGGCCACATTCGTAAAACTTTATTTAACACATAGCAACATCATAAATATATGTGACCGGCTATAGCAAAACCCTGCACTTGTCGGTAATTCATGTTTTGAAGAAATGGGCATTTTTAAGTTCACATAATGTGTGTAAAATACTTATGATTGTAAAAATTGAAACAATCCTATCTTCGCCAATTACTATTGACCAATTTATTGGAACAAAGCATCAAATGAAAGCTTGTGATGAGGCCTTTCTAATGGTATGAAAATCTACATTTTGATTTTTACCGACAAGTACAGGGTTTTGCTATAGCCGGTCACATATTGAGAAAACATCAGAGTATTAGGATGCAATTTATCTAACACGTTAATTTGATTGAAGACATATCTTGCAGCCTTCAACACACAATTACAGCCAACAGATGTTCCCAACTAAAAATGAGAAGAGTACACAATAGGGTAGAACACTGTTTATAGACTACAGTATTATGCTAGGTTAGCAGATTTCCCAATTGTTACGCAAAGAGGTCATCTCTGGATGTAGTATTTCATCAAACTGACATAAGGACGACATTTTCTTGTTAGCTGTCGGGATATAACTAGTATTTCATATACAGTTATAACCCAAATAAATTGTACCATGACATGGCTTATCAATTTTTACAATTAACTTTAAGATTTATCAATATTTACAATTAACATTTACAATTAATATTTACAATCAACTTTAGATTTATCAATATTTACAATTAAAGGATAGTTGAGTTTTGGTAGAGAGGGCGCTACACAAAATAATTTTTTGTGAGATGGAAAACTGAGTGTCAAATATGAAAGAGCATACAATTTTAATGGCAGAATAAACTTTATTTGATCAAAATCGGTTCAGAAACGGCTGAAATATCCATAAACATAACCATTTGTAATAAATGTGGGGCCCCACAAGTATTCGATAATTTTGAACCAGCCGTTAAAATTCGTTTTAAAATGCTTCCTCTTTTCAAAAATTTTAAAAAGAGGTTTTTAGATAGTTGTTGATTATCTCTCTATATAATCACTATTTAAAGAAAACATCACATGCACAATATTTTATTTTAAATGGTTTAAACAAATGCATATTTTGAAAGCGCCCTCTTTAGTTTAAACAGCTCTTTTTGAATGATAACATGCTTTTTCTTAGTCGCTTGTAATTTTGGTATTCCTTTTGAGCATGGTGGAGTTATAATTATTAGTTTGTAATGTAATGGTGCAGGTTTTGGTTACTAAAATTCAGTTTGACTAAAACTGTACTTTCTCTACCAGAACTCAACTATCCCTTTTAACATTTACAATTACTATTATATTTACAATTAACTTAAAGATTTATCAATATTTAATATTAACATTAACAATTAATATTTACAATTAACTTTAAGATTTATCAATATTTACAATTAATATTTACAATTAACTTAAGATTTAACCAACCTTGTGTTGGTGTATAAGGTGGAAGTTCTTGCCATAAGTTCTCAGACCGCTCTCAAAGTTGCGGCATTCCTCCTCTGACCATAGGCTCATCTCGTCGGCGGGTGGAGCCATCTGCATGCGATGCCTCCGCAGGGCCTCCTCAACATTGTGACCACATTGCAACAGGATAAATAGGCTCTGCATTGAACATAAATAGGATATCAAATGATTATGACTATAATATGGGATTCTTTTTTTTTTAAACATTATAATAAAAATTGCGGCATTCATCCGAAACGAGAAGCTCATCTCGTCGGCGGGTGGAGCCATCTTATCTGCATGCGATGTCTCTGCAAGGCCTCCTCAACATTGTGACCACATTGCAACAGGATAAATAGGCTCTGCATTGAACATAAATAGGATATCAAATGATTATTAATGATTATAATATGGGATTATAATTGCGGCATTCATCCGAAACAAGAAGCTCATCTCCTCAGCAGGTGGAGTCATCTGCATACAATGCTGCCTCTGGGCCTCTTTAACATTGTGACCACATTGCAAAAGGATAAATAGGCTCAGCATTGAACATAAATAGGATATCAAATGATTATGATTATTATATGGGATTCTTAAAAATAACATAATCAAAATTGCAGCATTCATCTGAAACAAGAAGCTCATCTCCTCAGCAGGTGGAGTCATCTGCATGTGATGCTGCCTCAGGGCCTCTTCAACATTGTGACCTCATTGCAACAGGATAAATAGGCTCTGCATTGAACATAAATAGGATATCAAATGATTATAATATGGGATTATAATTGCGGCATTCATCCAAAACAAAAAGATCATCTCCTCAGCAGGTGGAGTCATCTGCATGCGATGCTGCCTCAAGGACTCCTCAACATTGTGACCACATTGCAACAAGATACATAGGCTCTGCATTGAACATAAATAGGATATCAAATGATTATGATTATAATATGGGATTCTTAAAACTAACAAAATAAAAATTGCGGCATTCATCCGAAACAAGAAGCTCATCTCGTCGGCGGGTGGAACCATCTGCATGCGATGTCTCCGCAGGGCCTCCTCAACATTGTGACCACATTGCAACAGGATAAATAGGCTCTGCATTGAACATAAATAGGATATCAAATGATTATGATTATAATATGGGATTCTTTAAAAAAAATATAAAAAAAATTGTGGCATTCATCTGAAACAAGAAGCTCATCTCGTCGGCAGGTGGAGCCATCTGCATGCGTTGCTACCTCAGGGCCTCCTCAACATTGTGACCACATTTCAACAGGATAAATAGGCTCTGCATGGTACAGAAAATAAGATATCAATTGAGGATCATAAGTTGGGGTTCTCTCAAACAAATACAGAGGCTCATTTCATCAGCAGGTAGAGCCATCTGCATGCAATGTCTCAAAATTGTTACCAAGTAACAGGATAAATAGGCTCTAAATGGTACATATACATGTATATGATAACGGATGATTATTATTTGGGTTTCTAAGAAAACAAATAACATAAACTGCCTGTATGCCTTCTCATAAATGGTCAAATTTAAACTTGCAAATAAAACAAAAAAAGGGGCATTTTGTCAGGATAATTGAGCAAGATCAGAAAAATAAAGAATGTTGCTATTTGTTTATTTTGTTTAAATGGCTTTGAATCTCATTAAACAGTTGTGGACCTTGCATGAAATCATAATCATAATCCAGATTCAACTCATTTGTTCTCTATCACTGATAATAAAAGGTAGCGTTCAAAACCTCTGTACACCTCACAGTAGTGGGTGGAACTTGTAATAAAACTCCATTCTACATCAGCTAATCCTAATCCAGGGCTCGACACTAGCACTTGCCCTATTGCCCGGGGCAAGTAAAATGTCATAAATGGTCTAGTTTGGTTGCCCAATCGGGCAACTACCAATTCTGTGAAACTTCCAAGAGAAACTGTTATTAACAAGGTGTAAATCTTATCTAGAAGTAAGCGGGCAAGTACATTTTCTATTCGGGCCAGTAAAATTTGAAAATTTATAAATCTACTTGCCCGAACAGGCGAGTAGAGAAAACAGTTAGTGTGGAGGCTTGCCTAATCCCACTCACCCGTTCATCATCCCTCATATGAGAACCAAGAGGTAGTGCTTTTAGTCCCTGTGCACTGGGTTAGGGTTGATGGACCTGGGGTAATCTACATCGGCTGCCTATAGCTCAACATATAGGTCATTACGTAACCCCAGTTCATGGTCGGGTGTTAATTAGCCTCAGCGCCACCATCACTGGCAGCTCGGCTAGTATGCTCCCCAGGGAGTTGAGAAAGTATGCAATATCATTGTGTGGGTTTGAAATGTACCTGATGACCATGGGTAATAATAATTAAATAATTATTTAATGGGTAATAATAATTAAATAATTATTTAAGCGCTTAGAGGCTCTTTGCAATTTGCGCTATATAATAAATGTCTATTATTATTATTATTATAATCACAATTCTTAACTCACCCTTTCATCATCCCTCATATGAGAACCTAGAGGTAGTGCTCTAAGGCCCTGGACACCGGGTATGGGTTGGTGGACCTGGGATAGGAAACGTTCTACGTCAGCTGCCTGCAGCTTGCTAGGATCCCAGAGTAGTCTGTCCTCGTTTTCATAAACTATTGGGAATGGGGGGGGGGGGGGGGGAATAAAGGCAGAAATAGAGAATATCGTTAAGTGAAACTGCAAAATACAGTAAAATGTGTTATCCTCATAAAGTATTGAAAATCAAAGAACATAGATGATATGCAGCTTATCTTAATTACATAAACCCTATTATAATCTAGATGCTCTCCAGATCTAAATGTATTCTTGGCAATGAATAGGTTGTCAAGAAGAATGCCAATAACAGAAAAAAGCTATTACTTGGCATGTAAAGATGAAGTTTTATCCCAAGGATATTAATTATAATACAATATGAAATTGCGGCTCTATTTCATTTTCAAATAAAAAACTTAAACATTATTATTGCTACTCACCAGGTGCATCGTCATATTGACTAAGTCCTTCAGGCACAATGGCTTGGAAGTCGGAACCTACACTTATACACTTCTGCCAGTCGTCTACTGGAACGTAATCAGAGTCTTCGGAACCCGACTCGGATTCTTCGTCAGGATTTGTACTTGCTGTGGAATTGAAAGTAAATTGAGAAAATCAGTAACAGTAACATTCTATATTTTGTATAAATCTACACATCAAAGTTCAAAATTGCAGCTAATATTTCACTACCACTTGTAATATAGCATTCCAAGATGAAATTTAAAAACAGGGCTACTCAACACTAAGACTGGCCCGCTGGTAAAAATTTGTTTCAGGGCCAGTGGGCCACCAATATGTTTATATTCATGAGTCAATGTTGGTGGCCCGATCGGGCAACTAGATTTGAGAAAATCATACTGCTATGTCCATAATCAATGTTTGAAATTTTGAATGGTAGATGGTTTACAACTGAACATCAATTGTGGATCAAACAGCATTTCTTTTGTTTTTGGCCAATAAACATTTAAATAAAATTCTTTTACTGGCACACTAGCCATTAGCAACCAAATTTAGCATGGAGTCCTACCTAAAATTAAGTATTCCAAACTCTGAAGAAGAAAAAAAAAAATCAACAATGTAAGATATTGTAGAACAAGTCTACATCTAACATAGATAGCTAATTCAAGAATGCAACAAAAAAAAATCATTCTCCTTCAACAATCACCTTGATATAAATCCTTCCATCACAACAAAATTTTATTTTCTGAATTGTATTCTAAATTTCAAAACAGAGGGAAATTACAATAACACCCCACAACAAATGTAGCATACTGAAGGTACGGTAATATAATAAGGTTTATTGCACATGTACAACAGTTGAGCATTCAACAAGTTTTCTTATGGGATTGCAGTCTGAAAGGGTCAATAGCGTGCTTACGATCCTGGACCGTAAGCACGGTCGACCGTAAAATACGAGTGCGCATCTGTTCTGCGCATGTATGACGTCATGCCTTATGGTCGACTAATTTTTGGTGAACAGTTTTCGCGCGATGTATGGTCGGGTCACCTGACTCGACCGTAAACATTTTACGGTCCACTAACTCAGGATCGTAAGCGCCCTATTTAAAACAAAAAACATCAAAATTGACTTTGCACTCACATCTGAGTAGCCTTCGAGTGCCCCCACGGGCTGGCGTGGATTCTCTGGACCCTGTAAACACGTCGCTGGGGATGGAGTTTGACCCTTCTGTCTCTCCGTTGGTCAACTCTTCATCCTCGTTAGTGAGTTCCTCTTCTTCCTCCTCCTCCACCTCCTCCTCCTCTTCTTCTTCTTCCTCCTCCTCTGCTTCAGCGGGGGGCACCCCGCCCTCGGGAGGTAGATACATGGCCAGCAGATCTTCCATCGGGATCTCTGCATCCTACAAATATGGTCAAAAGACAAAACAAAATTTGTATGAACTATTTGACATTGAAATTGATCTACAGCCACATATTCTCAATCATCCACGGTAGGTCAGCAAATAAGATGGTTTAATTTTGCAAATAACAAATGATGAACAAAATTGACATGACTTGTAATGAGGTAATGAGAAAATGTATGACAAATTAAATGCATCACTAGCAGCTGGAAAGACAACTACTTAAAGCCCGGTCACATATCAACGGATTGCGCAAACGTATGTCAAACAGAGAGCTACATTTTTCATCCGTTCTATGCGTTTCTTGTCCGTTCCTTGTCCGGTGATGTACGTTGTTCTATGTTTTGTACATGAAGCAATGGAGACGACTTTCATCACCAGATAATTTAATTTCGCAAATTGTCTATTCGTTGGGCATACGTTTCCGCTATCCGTTGATATCTGACCAGGCCATTAGATAGGTTGTTGTCCCTGTTCTTGTTATCTGATAAATCAACAAACACAATTTCAAATCGTTTCAAAAAAAAAAATTTGTTTACAAATGGCAGTGATAATTGGTCAGGGTCCCCATTAATAATACAGTGCCATTTGACAGCACGCTTATGAGGGCATGGGAAGCACCCATGATTTTTCGCCTTTTCCTCTTATGAAGTTTTTCATTGCAACCTTCTTTTATCAATTTTACAATGCCACAGTTCCAGAACAAGACTGTTTGTAATGTGTGCAAAAGGCCACAAACCCGAGCGAGTTCATCTAGCTCATTGTTGCTGAACCCCTCCCTTTTGAATTGCAGCCATTTGACAGTGCGTTTCTGAGGGCATAGGAAACACCCCTGATTTTTTACTTTTTCCTTGGATTTGCATCCACCTCTTCAGTTTTTCATTACACCCCCTCTCTAATCCCAAGACTTGTAACGCTATAATAGATCTAGACCCAAAACTTTTTGTAATGTGTGCAAAAAGGCGACAAACCTGAGCGAGCTCATCTAGCTCGTTATTGCCGAACCCCTCCCTACTGTCGTTTTGCTCCTCCTCCTCCAATGTCTGTTCATCGTCATAATCATGCACCATCATCTCAGCCGACACGTCAAAGTCGCGATCCGTATCTTCAAGTGAAACGATGCAAAAAAGAATGATCAATAAGAATTCAGAAAGCCACAAAGCTCATAGTCATAGTCCAATTAAGTATTAAGCATTTATGATCAATCAATATAAGAAAGACAACCATTCCAATTTTCCAAGAGCTGTTCAGATTAAGATTTCGAAAAATCAATCAAAATCAAAGTTTAAGCTCATTTGTGTTGTTCAAAAGTATAACGTCCAAATTTTCTGAATTACCCGAGTTACCAAACTGTTATCTCTATTGTT
Source organism: Echinarachnius parma (assembly GCA_037951105.1). NCBI lineage: Eukaryota > Metazoa > Echinodermata > Echinoidea > Clypeasteroida > Echinarachniidae > Echinarachnius > Echinarachnius parma. Next base: position 56,614 of record JBAMJV010007031.1, on the reverse strand, counting down.
CAATTAATGAATATCAAGCCAGGAATAAACTAAAGCCCCATTGCAGAAAGAGATACTTGGTAAGTTACAATTAATTGTAAGTCAGAAAAATGTGTGCATTTCAACCAATCAGATTTGTGCATTTAGAACACATGATCTGACTTACAATTGATTGCATCTCATTCTGCAACTGGGCCTATAAGTATAACTCACAGAATAATGAAATATGGCATAAGTCACCCGCCCCCCCCCACCCCCCCCCAACCAAAACAAAAGACAGAGAAAATAATACAAAACTTACCAGGACTTGAGTCACTTGCTCCTGTCTGTATGAGAATAACAAAATAAAATGTACATATTTTAGAAAATTCTAGAGTAAAGTAAAAATAGACACTTGTATGGCTTCATCTACAAAGAGCCTTAACAAACATAATACTATGAATCTGAACTCTTACAAGTACATACTGTATTTCAGCAATTATTTTGAAATTTAGTTGAAAATTTGCATCAATTCAAAAAGTGTTTAAAATGCTGAAGTCTGAATATATCTCTTTGACTAACCAAACATAAGTAACATGACAAAGTCAACAAAAATGTTTAAACATGCCATACTGTATTCACCGCATCTAAACTCAAACCCATGTATTGATATCAACATGCATCACAGAATATTTAAGTGCCTTGATTTCATGGTAATTTTCCTGCAACACTCAACACTCAACAGGTTGCAGAAGACTTGCATTTGTTAATGTAAAAATACAAGCAGATGATTGCTTTAAACTGAAGTTATGTGTCTAGCTTTATAGTAGTGTAGGGCTCAACGCTTGCACTTGCCCAAATGTCTGGGGCAAAGAAACATTTATGAATTATATAATTTAGTAGCCCATACTTAGGGCAACTTGATAACTGTTCAACTTCACAATTAGAATGTTATTTCTTACATGTAAAACCTCATCGAGAAGTTTGCGGGCAAGTAAAGTTTATGTTGGGACGAGTACAATTTAAAATTTAAAATATATCATTTTACTCGCACAAACGGGCCAGTACCCTATAGAAAAAAAGTTAAGTGGGTCTGAATTTTCATGAGACATTTGAAGGGTGAAGGTTGTTCCCACTTTGACTTTTAATTAATTAGATTTCAATTCAAGTTCAGATTGATTCTATAACAGTCTTACCGACTGCGACTTATGTGATTGTTTTTACTAATTATTAAATGCGACATTCTGATCAGGAAAACTCAACTACAATTTAGTTTTTAAAAAAGAAAAAAGGAGCCATTAGCATCGATTTAATCATACAAAATTTAAAAGATGCCAGATTAAACAATTAATCAATGACAATGAAAACATGTAATGTATGACTGTATCTGTGTAAGTTCAAAAAGTACACTATCACTTCACATGTAAATTGTGTAGGCCTAACTTTGAAAGGCAACCTGATAAATTTGTATCTTGGTCTTGGATATCTAGTATCACCGTAGTCTGTACTGTACTGTACAACTTACAACAGTCACAAATTTGATTTGTAAAAGGGACAGTTTGTCCGTTGACACAATGTCAATGACAGAGATCATCCCCGATTTTGTTGTTATAACAAAAAATGTCTCAAGCCAAGGACAAGGTCATCTGGCAAAGTATCAATTTCATTACCATAGCTACACCAGTAACGGATCACTTTTAAAATGGTGCAGATTACGAATATTGTAAATTCAAACTCATTCCATCACTAATATTAATAAGCAAATCACTGCACATTTTTACGAACCCCTTTAATTTACCAACGCTCGAAATTAACTTTTTTTTGCTGGTGGCCCGGTCGGGCCAGTAAAATTTGTATTTTTCAAATTTTGGTGGCCCGATACCAAAATCTACTGGCCCGAAGAAAATAAAGAAAAACAAAAGAAAAAAGGAGAAAATTCATAGCACATTCAAAACTGTGGAAAAGTGGAAAATTCAATGTTATTATACCAATTTGACCTCAACATTCTGTGTAAATGTCATGTGAAAATCTCAGACAAATAACGTGTTTATAAATTGTGGTGTTTTAAGCTAACAATTAGCAGTCACTGCACTTGTCCTTATCCCTTCGCTGGTCTGTTGTAATATTTTGGTCAACATTTAAGCCCTTTTTGGCGACTTTAATCGATGGATTTGAAAGCGTCGCGGCACCGGCTTTGCGGTCGTAAAAATCGAAATAGCGGGACTTCACGAGCAGCTAGCTATGCCGTTAGCTACCGGTGACTTGAACGTGGAGAGAGTACGGTTTTCCTGCCGTACGTCCATACATCCATAGCTGAATCGATGTATGGTGGCTCTAATTTCTAAATGTGGAACTAAAAAAAAACACGATCATACGGCCACCCGCTTGATCAATTGATTACGTTTTAGATTTATAGCCACCATACATATGGACGTAACCGGTACGGAGCGCGCGCGCACGGCAGGAGTATGGTACTCTCTCCACGTTCATGTCACCGGTAGCCATACCGATACTTATGTGTAAAATACTTTGTATGTTACACATATGGCCAACCCGTATACTATTGTGATGTTGTTTCTAGTTTGAACATCATTCCTTAAATCTTTACTTAAATCTTTACTTAAATTGTGTTTTATTTATAAGAATACCATTTTGTCCCAACAGCACAAAAAAACACGAAGATTTTATGAAATAAAGGCAATTTAAGAGGAAATAATCTTGAAGAGTGGATTTTTCATTACAGTAGCAGACAACATTCTTGAAAACCGATGAATAGACTGTTATTTCTTTTGTGTGTGTTGTTTAGCAACATAATCCTATCTAGTCTTCTTGCCAAACTGGCACTGCCATGTTATACCCAAACAAAATTGTGTTTGAGTTTAGGGTCCCCCTCGAATAAATTGTGTTTTGGAAACCCCCTCCTTTCTTCATAGTCATGGAATTGACCCCCCCCCCCCCCCCCCCCAAAAAAAAGGAGAAAATTGATCTTATGGGGGGTAAGGTGGGCCAACCGCTATCTACACCCCAATTTCTATTCAATTTCAATGTTATTCCTCCCATCATCTCAGCAATGGGGGGGGGGGGGGGGGGGGGGGGGGGTGGTAGGGGCGCGACCCCACCAACCACCCCCCCCCCCCCCTCATTTGTGTTTGTTTTAAGTAACCTCAAATCCCCTTGGCTATGGTGGGGGGTGGGGGGGGGGGGGGGCGACCCCCCTGACCACCCCCCCCCCCCCCCATTTGTTTCATTTTTATGAAACCTCAAATCACTTTGGCTACCGGGAGGGGGGGGGGGGGGGTGGTAGGGGGCGACCCCCCCCCCCCCCCCCCATTTTTGTTGTAAAATGAAACCTCAAATCCCTTTGGCTATGGGGATTGGGGAGGGGGGGGGGGGGGGGTGGTAGCGGGCGACCCCCTGACCACCCCCCCCCCAACCACATTTTTGTTTAATGGAACATCAAATCCCTTTGGCTATGGGGAGGGGGGGGGGGTGGTAGGGGTGCGACCCCCCTGACCACCCCCCCCCCTCATTTAATTTTTTTTTAAATGAAACCTCAAATCCCCATGGCTCGAGGGGGGGGGGGGGGGGATGGGGGTGGTGACCCCCATCAACCACCCCCTCAAAAAAAAAAAGAACAACAAGAAATAATAACTTATTCAGCAAGGTTATGAGGTGCAAATATGATTGTCAATGTCTTTTATTTTCTGTGAGTGTGATGATAAGATCATGGCTGGTTGACATAACAGCTGATCTTTGAATATACTGACCACATGGCACACACACACACACACACACACACCGTGACACGCACACGCACAAACACAAATCAACAAATAAATTGGGCTAAGGCTCCCTATATAAAATAACATTAAAAAAATAAATAAATAATATTTAATACAATACAAAATGTTTAGAAATATGAAATAGATAAATTAATAAAAATAGATAAATTAATAAAAATAAATGAACGAAATAAATATATAAATTACAAAAAAATATAGCCTATAGATGAAATAAAGCAAAATGACAAAAATAAATACACAAAACTTAACAAATGAATAATAATAAACAAAAATAAACAAATCAACTAAATAGATCGATAAACAATACAAAATAAATAGTACATAATATAAATAGATGACAAAATTACAAATTAATACAATAAATAATGCTAAAAATAATAACAAATACTTGTAAATTCACCCCAAATATGTTTTTTATGAAGAGCCCCCAACCCGGCCCTTCAAGGATCTTTTGAAAGTGACCACATTTTACTTCCAGCCTCCCCCTCCCCCCCCCCCCCCCCCCCCCCCCACCGGTTCTGCAGCCCCTGCAACCAAACATGATGAACATTAAAAAGAGACACCCCTATCTTTATACCACAGTATGCCCATACTATACATGTTCAAATGAAAGCCAAAGACATTTTATTACAAAATCACGGAAAGGAGACTATCCCGGCAAGAATCATCATAAAATCGCGTCCTTTGGCATTCATGCCATTATTTAGTGTTGATATGGACAACGGGTCACCCGATGTCACGTGCATATATTAACTAGTCCGAAAAACCAGCCAGGGTTCTCTTTGACCGTTTGTCCTCACCCACTTGAAATATATCACATTATAAGAGTACCCCCTCAAGACGAGGAAGGTGTTTCTGTGCGTTCTATGAAGGTCACACGATATAGAGCAGTGCCATGTGAACTGGATTACGAATGTGTGCGAGAGACGAGCTTTCGGGACAAGGAATTTCAAAAAAAGGTATGAAATCTTCTTTTTTCTTCTCATAATATAAGACAATCCTAAATCAATATAGTTAAGGTAACTTAGGACTGAAAAAGAAAGCGTGACAAATTGAAAAAATACCCGTAATCCACACAACACTACATTGTAATGCCGCGCTATACGGGAACAATGTGGGACAGTACAAAAAAAGTTTGTCAAAATTTCACACAAAATTCTTATCTTAAATTCAACAAAATCAATCATGACTGGCCCTAAAAATGATACAAGTGTTATATGAACTTACCAAAATGGTCCAAATTATTCTTCAAATGTCGAAAAAAATGGAAAATCTGCAGTTTTGGAAAATAAAAAGACTGAGAAAATCTCAGTCGTGATCCCTCTCGAAAGTGTTGCTGCTATCTGGATGACTGTCATGTATTTCCCGCAAGCTTCCCACACCACACGTGTTACCGTATCCGAATTCTGACACGGCGTATCCGAATTCTGATACGGCGTATCCGAAATCGGATACGGCGGGCATGCTTGCAGATCGCGAGTTGGCTTGTTTTGGACAATAATAAGCGGCCTCCGCATGTTGCGGGCGGGCTTTCTTTGTTTACGATGGGACATCGAGCAGGAAGAGAAAGAAATGGAACTTATATGACGATTTTTGTAGGTATGACTTATCATTTTGAAAATGAAATTTTGTACAATAAATCATAAAATCAGCTTCAATCTAGGTATGCAATTTTTATCTTTAGATATGCTGTTCTTTTCTCTCTGTTTGTAGTTCAAATTGTGTCCCGTAGATTTTTACCACTGTGAGCAGTAAATGGTCCTATCAGGACCATTTACAATACATTGTAGATGTGCCGTAATCGGTGATTTAAATTTCGGACCGTGTCGGGCAAAAAATTCAAAACACTGTCGTACATTGGTATTGCACTAGCTACATGTGGTCCCGCTGGTGCCGGTAGCTAACGGCAGCTGCTTGTGAAGTCCCGCTATTTCGATTTTTGCGACCGCGAAGGCGAAGCCGGTGCCGCGACGCTTTCAAAACCATCGATTTAAAGTCACCAAAAAAGGGATTAAATGTTGACCAAAATATTACAACAAACCATCGAGGGATAAACTAAAGTAAAGTGCAGTGAGTAATAGTACTAATTTAGTTGAGTTTACAATTTAAAGACAAATATTATGAAATAAACTAGACTAAATTGATGCAAAAAAAACAACAAAAAAAGTGTGCGAAACTGCATTAGCGCCGATCATCATTCATTGAAATGCTCCGACTCTTAGTAATGTCATTTGTAATGCCATGCCATGGATTTCACTAGCATCAATTTACTAATTATGTGATCGCAGCAGTAAGAGTGCAGCCTAAGCGCTGAACACCGGCCGAAGTACGCCAGTGTAGCGGGGCGGATACCGCTCGCATCGCCGTTGAACAGCGCCAAGCATTGCGATTTATGATGCGATAAGACAACGAACAGCGGCGCAGATCCCGCAGTTTGCTACCCCGCGCAACTTAGTACAATGCCAGGCGCACTGCACGTACGAAGATTTAATTAGTATGTCGCTGCACAAGCGCAATGGTAAATGCACACAGATATACGAAGCAATTTGTGTATCCCGCAAAAATACCGGCATTTTTCAAACGCGATCCACGGGTCAATTTCACACATACACACTCATAAGCTACCTCAAATGCAAAACGAATATCTAAATATGTGACATATTAAATTTGAAAATATATGTCCCTCGTAAAAAGATGAATTTTATCACCATTTTACACTAGTCACGAACTACTTACCTCCGCCATGATAGCACAGTATTATGGGATAACGTTGACCTCCTTACTTTTGGTGACGTAATTGATTGAAATTCCCGGATGTTCGGCGCTCCCACTCTTACAACAATGTTTCGGATTGGCCCAATGTTGGTAAAGGGGTCTTTCCCTATTTTTACACATGAAAAGAGTTTATGTCTTTTAATTTGCAAGATTTTCATCACTTAATGTTAATCTTAACTTCCAAATATATTGTATAAGGTTCAAAAAACATATATAGTTTGCCTTTCCATGATTAATTTTGGGCAAGTTTGGGTCAAATTTGAGCCTGTGTAAGGCAGCATTTAGCAATTTGACCAATCACAATCTCCGTATTAACGGGACAATGGACGTCAATCCCATATAGCAACTACTAGTACGAGAAACGCCGTATCGTACCGTACGCGTACGATACGTTTGTGCCGTGCCGTTTACCGTACCCGTTTTGAGCCAGAATAGCTACAACTTGCCGCCATCATATAGCTATAGCGTAGTTACCCCAGAGTGACGGGGTAGTCATCACCCGAAAACAACCTCCGCGCGCTCCATCACCTGCTGAACTTAGGCCACAGACTTACATGGTTTTACTCGCGTGGGACTAGTGAAAAAGAAATAGAGCAGTCGCTGGAAAAAAACACGTTTATTATCTAATTTGATGTCAGAGGAAACTGATTAAGACTATAAAAGGCCGAAGTCTACCTACAATGTATATATTTCGGTCTTCATCTTGCTGCTCTTTATTTTTGCTGTAGAATCTCACTAATCAAGTTGCAAACGTGGTCGTGGAGAAAGCAGTTCGCCAATTCATTTTAAAATTGAATTTTCTGGACTTGAAAGTTTAGAGGGGGACAACTTAACTTTTATTAAACAGTCTCAGTCTAACATTGACTGAACCTCAAGATGTCGACATCAAAGGCAAAACAGGGAACGCCTGGGTAAGTCAAGACGGTCAAATATAATCAGATTCATTCAGATAAATTAATATTTTTAAAAATTAAGACTTTTTATTTTTTAAGTAATCATTATTTATATTAACAAAATACAATTACATTTACAAATAATTCAAACTTTGTGACAAAATAACGATGCACGAATTGTGATGATGATGATGATGATGGTAATGTCTATCGATGATGATTATGACAATTATGATGATGATCAAAATGATGATGTCTTGTCTTGATGAACGATGGCGATGCCGGGCGATGGCATTGATGATGATGATGATTGATGAAGGTAATGATCATCGATGATGATGATTATTGATTCATTGATTCATTTTATTTTATTTTCAACATAATCACATGGTACAAAGTAATTATCCAAATAATACAGAAAAAATACACTTTGTGTATATAGTAAAACATGTGTAATGAACAAAATTGAAACATAATATAACAATTGCATTAATACTGGAAGTGGAAGCTACACGTCATAATAAATTTATTTTCAAATGGTGTATTTTAACATAATGTGATATGTACGGGACCATCATTATAAGCAATGCTTGAGAGAATGGTGGTCCCTGAAAAAAAGTTATACAACGTTACAAACTATATAAAAGAAATAAGTGCAAACAAAATAATGAAAGATGGATGAGATAATGGGTGCGGAGAGAATGAAGGTGATGTGGGTAGATGGATGGTGTGTATGGTTGAGTGACCCCCGCATCGGCACCCTAAAACATTTCCGACAGTTTAAGACTTAAAAATCATTCAAATTTCTTGAAATTGTACTCACATATTGAGAAAATAGTGCAGATTCCGATGCGATGATCAGATTTGCGATATATTAATTATATTTTGAGATATCGCCTTCGAACGCGCGCGTTGTTTTTTGGCTTCACGAGTTCGAAGTGTTTTTAATACCGGCACCCCTTCAACACTCGTTGACAACGCACGCAACTCCAAATTTCTTGTGTGATGTTAGCATTATTTCACAAATTTCACAAAAATTCCGTAGCGGACTATAAACGCATTATTTCTCCTCCAAATTTCGACCAGTGCAGTTTCTAAGGGTAGCGCGCATAATCACACGCGCGATTTTTCACATCACGCGCAAAAACAAATATTACGCGGTGTGCCGATATTAAAAACAGTGCCGATGTGTAGTACACCTATCATATATAGTAGCAGCCGGTTGGGATATAACAAACCAAACATATTCTTTATAAAATATTATACATTTGTTTTTACTGTTATCACAAAACAGTCTTAACTCAATTATACACGTAGAACTTATCGCACTTAGCGTTGTACAGTGAGTTAGCGAGCTCCCATTGGTTGATCGCCCGATCTCCAGTCAAACGTCAGAGCGCTCTCTCCCTGACTGGGCTCAGTCAAACAGAGAGCGCAGTGATGTTTCACCGAAATTGGACTTGTGGGCGGAGCCTTGCTCTACTGCTCGGGTTTAATACATGCAGAGCGCTATGCCTGGCTTCAGCTCTTGCGCGAAGCCACGCCCCATCTGTCAATCTTCATCTGTGCCAAGCAAAAACGGTGACCAAAACTCACTGACATGCCATACATTATACACGTGTCGAATCTCACCCATAGGTGTCGCACACTAATCATCGGTACACACAGACAATAGAAAAATCAAAGAATCATTCAATACAACTCGCGAGTTTATAAGTCAAATATTACGAAAATGAGAACTGCTGAGAAGCCAATTAGTAGGAAGAATATCTCAGCTTTCGAATGGTGCAAAAAAATTCGTCAAAAATCGAGATTTGTCTGTAATATCACGAGTTTGGTATCAGAATGTAGGGACCATCGACAGCTTTCTCCTCGCATACAAATGGTAAAACGTTGAGTCTATGGCAGCATGCGAAAGCCAATCAGAAGGCGCCTTTAGCTGCAGCATGGGTTGGCTTTATGCAAATGAGTCCGATCGGATCGCGAGCTGGTTTGAACGTAACGCGCATGCGCGGGATGGGAGGTATAGTTCTACGTGTTATATTGGGACCAGCATCAATACAACATAAAACAGTAATTAAAACAAAAAAGAAGCTAAGTATTATCAAGATTAGAGTAAGTTATACAGTTGAATCAATTTATTTTTCATTGCCATTCTAAACGATATGACTGAGGGACGATTTTTAATATCGTTTGGGAGAAGATTCCACACGTCTGGACCAGCATGTCTAATGGATTTATGTGTTATTGTTAGAGTGGGATTATATAGATGATATTTAGTTGCATTTCGAGTAGAATAATTAAATGAATATATCTAATTTACAAATAAAGAAATCTAAAAACTGATGATGATGTCTTGATGAACGATGCCAATGGCATTGATGATGATGATGATGATGGCAATGTGACTGTCTGATGATGATGACGATGATAGATTTGGGGAATTTACACTTTACCGCCACAGCTCTTGCATTGCAAACTCTGTGTGCTTGTTTCTTCATGCATGCAATACCTAAGGCTAAGCCCCTTGACTTGCAGGGCCGGGGTGTCACAAACTTAAACTTTAAAGCTACTGGCTACATACTGCACATTGCTTGGCATTTATTTGTGATCTTATTTTGGCATGCTTTGCCGCTTTTAGCTTTACTAGCAGGAAGAAAGTGGTCAAAAAGTGACAAAAATGTATATTTGCCTTAGTGTCTTTATCCAAATTATATTGACTCTTATTCTTGGACTTGGTGGGGGACTCGCCATGAACCCCCGATATTGATTATGAGACATCAAACTTAAAAGGTACCAGAAATTTCCAGTTCAAGTGGAAATAAAACTCTTGGTAAAGCTGTGGTGGTAAAGTGTATTATTTACCCATGGATATATTTCCCATATTATATGATCCCCTATTCAAAAGGCTAGATGCAAAAATACTGCTGAAAAGGCAATAAGATATGCTGTGCTGCTGTGACCAAATATGGCCCCCCTTATTTTTACCAACCGATAATATCTGAAAAACTAAGTTAGGAATAACCACAAAATTTATCAAGAGTGAAATTCAAGTGAAAATGATGTACGTAATAAATTATCTGCCGGCTGCAAAAAAGTCACTCTGAAAGAGGGAGACTACCATAATATGGCCCACCCTTGTAAAAAGTCTGATTTCTTCAAAAAATATATAAATTTTCCAATGAAATTGTCATCAAAATGGTGTTTAAATCATAAGGAATCTTACATTAAATTATCCACAAAATATTTGTATATATTTGTAAATTTCACAAATCTGCAGACTCTGAGCCGATTTTGAAACAATGTCATTTATTTCCCTGTGCAAACATATTTGCTATTAATTTGTACACACTTGACTATGAGCACGCAGAAGATGGTTTTTGCTTGCATGATGACTCTAAAGGCGCTGAACCACAAAGGAAAATAGATAGCAAATGAAGTACACTGCGCAAAATTCTCTTTGTTAATGCATAAACAGGAGGACCATATTATGCACGGGCCATATAGCCTGATCATACTTACTTAGTTGTCCAGTGTGCACTTAAGTTATAATGCACAATCTTACCAGTAAACTATTCTGAGACACAGGATTCTCTCCAGGACAACCACAATGGTATGGTGTTGGTCCTAAAAAGCTATTGTAAACCTAAGTTTAAGTTAATTAAGAATGTTTTCTGTCTGGAGAAGAAGACAGATCTGCAGATAGAGAAGTATGATTTTTAAATGTTCAAAAATTTAGGTTTTAACTGTTGGTTCCAAAGTTTTGGTTCAGGCACAGTCTAGAACGGGTATTATGATGATGAACGTGAATTCTGTGTTATTTTATGTTGGGATTGTTGGCTTAGAGCTTTAGACTTAGAGGTCTTGCCAGGGAATCTAACTCAGAAACTAAATCATATACATGGAAAAGATGTAGGCCATGAGTAAAGTTAGAGAAAAACATACAGTAGAATATTATTCAGCTTCAAGTTGGATTTAACCTTGCCCCTGATAGAACCTGGTACTCACTGGATTAAATCGACATGGATAGTTCTTAAGCAACATGATATTTTTTAACAACATTTTATTTCATTAACTTGCAGAGGCATGCTTAAGGTCCATGGTGGCCCGAGTACCGTCAACCGCAGCAAGATCGGTGGATCGACGAGCCAGAGCCGACACGGCAAGGAAAGGAATGTGACACTCGGAATTGGTTCCAGGACGACCCTGAACTCCAGCCGCAAGAGTCAAGTGGGAATCGACAGCAAGATTGAGCACCACAGGATCGGAGGGAAAGCAGTCAACATCCAGGTAATTTGTTAACCCGTTCACTTCTAGATTATGAAATCCCCATAGATTTTGTACATAGCCCACCCGGTTCCGTAAGCAATGGGTTAAAGGGACTTAGTAACATTGTCCAAATCCTCAAAATCCAATAGGAATTCTAGAGGTTCCCTCATACCTTGTTGAATTCGTATTAACAATAAAAGCATGGGATAGGTTTCGTTTTTTCAAATTTCCCTTTCGTTAAAAAGATATTTACGATTGAAGTGTTTAGATGTTAAATTATCAACTGGACCGTCAAAACCGTGTACATAGTGAGTGCAATTGAATATCACTTTGCATTTTTGCTCATTACTCGGCCATATAAGTCCATTTGACTTGAAATGTTCACGACACCCAGTGGACATATCAAATAACAACAATACATTGTATCAACCATGCACTCATTACTTTTTGCACATGTCAACAAAGTTACTATCCCTTTAGATAACAACTAAACCTTAGCTCTAGACTATAGCTCCATAAGTATTCTTCTTGAATACTTCCCATTGTTCACGTCCAGACAGGAACCAACACCCAATAATAGTATTCTTAAATAAATGAAAGGTAACATTTTGAGTAGTCCATTCCACCAACAAGTTCAGAAAAATAGGTTTCCAGACCAAGTATATGATTGGAAAATGCATCACCATACTGTGTTCGTTCGTCTGCAGAAGAAGACTATATAGATCTATTGTCTAGGGCATATGCATCTTCTGTGGTTCTATCGTCTCCAAAGTATGCTTGTATAGAATTGACGCACTCACAGATGTTTGGCGCATACGGAACCATGAGATCCTGTTGGTTCCGTAAGTGTTGGTGATTGATTGTATTGTTTTTTACTAACACAGCCCTTTGCCAAGTGTTGGACATCTAATATATGGGTCATTCCACGGGGTTGGGGCAACAGCACTTTTTTGTGTTCCTAATGAATTGTTAGCTTTATCCTGAAAATGTTGTTTGGTGTTTGATGTTGCAATGTGGTTTTGTTAGAAGGCAGTTGTGTATGTGATTACTTGATGCAGAAATTAAAATGTTGAACCACAAGTATAAGTGACGGTGTGACTTTAAATGATGATGTCCGGACTCTTTTTAGGGGTACCAAGTGGGACATCCAAAAGCGTCATTTTCAGTTGAAGATATCTAATTAAAAGATAATCTTAGTCTCAATCAGATGGTCATAATTGATAAAGCAACATTTGTTCATTAATAAGACAGTAATGGGATAGCAAATGAAAGAGAGACTTCATGTCATAAATCATTCCTAAACCACGGCATACCACCGTTACATGCGATGTCCGCGTACAATTTTTTGTGTAACGGTGGTAAAGTGGTAAATTACTAAAAGTCAGAAATCATTCTTTCCATAGTTATGTGTCAGAAATAAAGGGCAGGCAGTAGGCAACTTTTCATCAAAAGATTAGCTTTGAAAACCTATGACAATGTTTTGTAAATTAATCGAGCGTCGCCGATGTTTTGGGCGATGTCCAGGCCGATTTTGTAACGGTGGATCACATTTCATCACGTACGTAAAAAGGAGAGACAGGACAAGAGACCATCGCTGTATCAGCTGGTCGGGATGTAAGCCGATACCCGTGTGCACATGAACAAATCTGATACTGCGTGTTCTGAAGCCTTGCAATGGCCAAGTTTCCTGCGATGTCCGTGTAACGGTGGATTGGATTTCCAAGAAGTTTCCCTTTTCAAAGCGACGTAAGTAAGGAGATTTATGTCGATACTTGTATTATGAAATCAGTTTAACCTTATCTTTGAAATGTGGCACCATATTATCATGGAAAAACAGTTTTAATTTCAACAAAATGATCGATAATATTCCAGAATCTTTTACTACAGTCCCACATACATCCTTTCGTGTAAGTGAAAAATGTAATTGAGACATCGCCGTTTTTGTTCCAGATTTGCTAAAAGGCCCCGAAGAAAATAATGTTTTTATTACTAGGATTCCGTGCAGAAATGTTTTGAATGTTAGCTAACATGTTTCAATCGTAATTTAGTGCTTTTTTACACCAAAAAATATGTTAATTTTGTACGGACTGAATCCTTAGAAACTGCTGTACTATGGTCGGGTTGTGTACCTACATTCGTTCTGGTTATGGACTTTGTGTTTGGATGAAAATATTACTTTGTGCATGATGATGCATGGCCATAGCCCAATTCATTATAAGGTATAGTTCTGGTAACTTTCCCAAAACTTTTCCTCCAGTGTTGAAGTTGATAAACTTTTCAGCACTTACTTTTAATTTTTTTATTTTTCATTTTTATTTTTTATTTTTTACATTTTATTTTATATATTTATTTGCTTTTAGGGGCTGTTTGTTTTATCAGAAAGTAAAAGCATGTGTGATGATTATTTTCAATGTCAATTTTTATCGCGATATATATATGGATTTTTAAGTGAACAAAAGAAAATGTAACACAGTCAAGTTTGTTTCACAAGAATTTATTTTTCAATTTTCAGAATTCAGGTAAGCATGGTTCCTCTTCCACCTCTTCGGATAAAGTTGCGGTCAAGAGGGAGTACAAATGATGAGGCTAGTAGTTCGACTGCCACAGCTCGCTCGACGGGCAAAAAAGTGCATTAGAGAACTCGTAGGAAGCTGTATCATCAGAAGGTAAATTATGATATTGCAGATGTGAATTTCATTAAAACCTTCTATAATAACATATAATAGTAACATAACTTTAAATTGAATTTATGAACTATGTAATGACAAATTCTATTTGCTAAAAAAAAAGCAATGTTCATCATTCTTTATCTTTCAGAAAACACGTCTTCTGGACCTGCAGTGCATGACTTTGTCACAGTGAGGGTTCCCGTGTATGGTGCAAGGAAGAGCAGATCAGATGCATTGTTCATTGCCCAAGTAATTTTCCCCCTTACTTTTATGAGAAAATGATCAGTTTTACATTAATGTCAAGACATGTAAAGGTGAAAATTTTAAAAAGGTGAAAATGATCTAATATAAAGTATAAAATATCATGGAAACTATCTAGCAAATTTTGTAGATTAATGAATTTATTAAAAAGATTTGTTTAAACAATTGTCAAACTTCCAAATATTCTTTTTCTCAAATAACTACAGGTAGCCTCTGTTGATGGTGAAAATGTGCGTCTTCAGTACATGAAGCGACAATCTGGTGACCTGTACTCCTGGCCCGATGGCGAGGCACAATTCTACCTCCATCCATTTTCTGACATTGAGAGAATCCTCCCCCAACCTGAACCAGTTGTCGTTGGGTCATGGGTCTTCTTGAAGTTCATAAACTGAGTTGTAACCTGAATGCAGAGAGAAATGTTGCATGTTATTTCTCAGTCAGTTTTAGAGTAATACTTTCTTGCATTTGCCAGTAAGAAGTTTACCAAAGAGTTATTTTAACCAAAGGAAAAGTTTGTAGTTTTGTTAAATTATTCTTGAAAATTTATTAGAAAAGTTTGTGCATGTTACTTTCTTGCTTACAACTGTTACATTGAACATCTTCAAAAATATTAAAGGTGGTAAGTTTTTGTGTATTCATTTTGCCCACTTAGTACTTTACAAGTGTCCTTTTTGCATGCTGACATTAAATGTTTCATCCACTGTATAGAAGTTCATGCGATGACATGATTATATTTCATTTAACATTCACTTCTACACTACCATTACACGGACATGTCTGTGTAACGGTGGTAATTCAAATTGAAAAGTTAAGTCGAATAAGTTATTTTTGTCAAACACCAATTATCGAGTACTCTATTGTTGTTCTTACTCTCCTTTGTTTTCCATGTCAAAAACAGTAATCTGAAGAGAATTAAAGTCACATGCTGTACATGTATCTAATACTGCTTGGACAAAGTCATAAAATCTAGATTTCTAAAGATATAGAAAAAAAGACACTGTGGCACAAAATAACCTTTTCACTATACATTAC
The DNA here is from genome assembly GCA_037951105.1 of Echinarachnius parma. Classification (NCBI taxonomy): domain Eukaryota; kingdom Metazoa; phylum Echinodermata; class Echinoidea; order Clypeasteroida; family Echinarachniidae; genus Echinarachnius; species Echinarachnius parma. The sequence goes on along the minus strand of JBAMJV010007031.1, from coordinate 40,954 downwards.
TTCGTGATTTCATTTGATGCGTTTTGCTTTACATGTATAATTATTTAATATGCAAACTGTTTTTGTTTTTTTGACTTACCGAAATAAAGAAAGTGGGTTCTGTGCTGCTTATACCATCATTATGAAGACGTGATGTCCATGAAACGGTGGTAATACACATTGAAGAGTCAAGTTGAACAAGCTAATTTTGTATACCTGCATTCATAAAAGTGTTCTGTTGCCATCTTTTCCTACTCTATTTTGTTTTCCATGTTAAAAACTACTTCAACTCATAAGAATTAAAGTGTAACAATATATATACTGCCATTCGGAAATTCTCTCAGAGTCTATCTAGCAGGTTATAGCGATAGAGAGAAAATAAAATGCATCAGTTGTGCCAAAAATAACCATTTTGCCATGCATTTATTCATGTTTTCAATTAGATGCATCTTGCCTTACATATGTACATACAATCATGAATCATAACTTTCATATCATTATTAGACATTTAGTACTGCACCATTATACCACCATTTCGGGGACATGATGTCCATGTAACAGAGGTATGTACACTTTAAGGTAATGTCTTGAAGGACATATTGACATTTTAAACTAATCAAAGATTCGGAGATCATAAGATAGCACTGGTTTTTTGTCTTTAGACAGAAAAAGAAATGTTCCCACAGACAAACTGAAGTGGAATCTTCAGGATTAGTATGAATTCGAATATCATTTGGAAATAATTCTTACATTCTCCTTGTTTTGAACTCTAATTTTTACATTTTTTTTGTGCAAAGAACTTGACATGCAAAATGTTTTTCTTTTATAGTATGATCAATTGGTCTTATGCAAATATTCTAAGGCAGAAAGTATAATTTGGTATGTAATGACCCTTGATGGACATTAACTTATAATGCTCCAAATCATACCTCTGTTACAGAGACATGATGTCCATGTAACGGTGGTAACACCAAAAATGGAAGGTTAGGCCAGTAAAAGTAGTTGAGTATTTCCAAAGAAAACGATTCCATTCTGTAGAGGCATGATTTCTCTTTACTACCAAGTTCCACATGCCATCATAAATTGAATTTTCATGACTGTTGACAAAAAAGAACAACACAGAACATGGCACTAGTATACACACAGAGTATCAAGTTATATTTATTGATGCTAAAACTTTCAAAAAATATATACAATGTTGGAAAATGAGGAATTAAGTGACTAACAATATTGTTAGCAAAAAGTTTATTTGGAGTTATAAAGATGAACTACTTTATTTTGACAGTGGGAGAGTAAAGTCTTAGCAAGGATGATAAATGATGTCTGTGTAACGGTGGTATTTTGTCAAATCTTATTTCTCAATTTACTCAAATATGCAGGGCGGTATAAACAAGTCTTCAGTGGATTTAGTTGAAGAATTGTCCCATGAAACTTCAAATAAATAAAACATTTCATTTATTACACTTCTATTTTTTGACTCTGATGTCACAATTTTTGCCCCAACCCCATGGAATGACCCATATCTAAAAACTCCAGATTGGTGCAAAAAAAGTGAGCAGTGGAATTTGGTCGTCTTTTTTGCGAATGCTCCTAATAGACAAACTGTTTTAAACCTAATAAAGGCTATTCATAGAGATGATGCGATGTCAGGTGAGAAATCTCTTGACTTGAAGTTTGAGCAGCATCAGTGCTTACAAACTGCACAATCAATGGGAAATTTTGCAGGAAATGAGACAAGTTTTGAAGGAAGTTTTGCTATTTGTTTTTGAGAAATTTGCATCTAGACTTGCAAAATTTAAAATTAAAAAAAACGTTAGAGTCTGCCAGTCTGATAGCAAGAAATGTTTGCATCTCAAGTGTACTGATTCTTTCTTTCTTCCAACTCTTTTTCTCTTTGAAAACTTTTTTAGATAAACATGGACAAACAGCAGCAGACTTACTTACTTAGTTTTCACACAATTGTTTTTTCCATTGATTGTTCTGTGTGTTTGATAGGTGACCGATGACGAGGGGCAAGATGTGACCCCGCAGCCCCTGCTGGCCGTGGACCCTAACATGATGACCAAGCAGCAGCAGAGCAAACTCTTCAACCCGGGGGAATCCAGTGCTGGAACAGTAAGCTATCTTTCATTCTTTTCTTTCCAGAGTAAAAAATAAATTACGGTTGGGGTTTGTTATTTAATTTTTAAATTAAATTAAAATTCTTGCAACAGTAAGCTCTCGTTCATTTTCTTTCCAGTGTTAAAAATTAATTATGGTTAGGGTTGGTTATTAAGTTTTTTAAAATAAATTCCTGCGGCAGTCTTAAAATCATAGTACAAGGATTTGTGGAAGAAGACTTAGTAAGGAAAAGCATGGAATCTTGTCTGATTTACCTAATTACTGCCGGTTGAGTCAAGAGTTTCAAACAAATGATTGATTAATAGCATATTGAATATTATTTTTGTTGTTATTATTATTATTATTGTTATAATTATTATATTTTTTTAAATATTATTATTAATATTATTATTATGATTATGATGATGATTATTTGTATTATTATTATTATAATTATAATGTTATAGAAAAGATAAATGACCTGCGTAAATGATCTAGTTTCTTGTACCAAATACTAGTTTATAACACTGCTATCTTCCTAAGATGTAGAAGTATTTCTAAAAATTCAAACAGATTTTCTAAAGATTTTTTTTTTTTTATGAATTAAAATACAAATTTCAAACTGCTGCTATAAAGGCAAACAAATTAACAGTGATGTGGTCAGGTCCACCCTTTCCAAGGCCAAGGCTGCCATCAATCATCATCTTCCCATTTGTTTTCCATGAGTCCAATGCCGAGTCTGAAGTTGGGTGTTTCACAAAGTTGAACTTAACTCTTAGTTGGACCTAACATTAATGGAAAGCCATTTGTAGCCTTGGAATGAAACATATATAAACAGCAAAAAATACAGGTATTTGAAACTTCCAACAAAAATTTATATCAATAACTTCAAGGGCAAGGTTTCCTTGATAATAACAAATATATTCAGTACCGATTTCAATCAAAATGTATGCCTTTTAAAAGAACTGTTCCAACAATTTAAAAAAAGAAACTAGTGTTACTGCTTTCCATAATAATTATGTCCAACTCAGAGTTAAGTTTAAGTTTGCATCTATGTGAAACACCCCCCAGGAAGACTGCTTTATCTCGAATGCCAGTCTCGAATATATATAACACTGCAAATGAATGACCTTTTATCCTATTTATCATATTTATCATGTACAGCCTACAGACCTCATGTCCCAGGCATCTATTTACCAGACTGGAACGACAAGTTTTGCTGGTCCATTTACCAGGTTTGTCATACCGCCACTTTTTTTCTCTTTTTTGGCATAATTAGTTGCACAATTTAATACCTATACTTATGTAACTTTAAGATTCAGGGAGGGAAAAAATCACATTGTGGGTTCCTTGAGTATGAATTTAATTTAGATACTGTACCTTAACACCAAACCGACCCATTTAAGATCTGCTCTATACAGGACTACTAACAATCAGGATCTGATCCTGAAGACAATTTCCTCAGGAATAGATCTATTATTCTGTATCTATATATATTTAGAGCTGGTCCTGAAAATACTCTGGCTATGGTCTGGTATGGTCTATGGAAAATGCATGTTGTACCACAAATCAAGTAGCATTGTATGAGTTATACTGTGCATCTATGCCTAATTCCTTGAATTGAAATTACAAAGTGAATTATAAACACACCTTTCAAACACCAAACCCAACGATTGTCTTGACTTGTCTTGAATACACCTACCGTAAATACCGGCGTAATCGCCGCATACTTTTTCCTCGAAAAAAACCTGCAAAGTCGGGGTGCGGCGTGTACGCGGAGACAGTCAAAATGTCACTCTTGACCGGCCTCAAAACAACACATTTCAGCAGGTGTGGGACTATTGGTTGTATTGCACTGTATTGTATTGCGTGATAACACATTATATAGCCAAATTGTCTACGTTTACCCTGGCCTAGAATGGTTTCTCACCTGTTTTTGCTGATATTTGCGAAATCTGATACGTTTTTCACTTCAAAGTTACGAAACAAATGCACACTGCCACCGCCGCGCTCGCCTAGCTGTCATCGATCTAGCTACGTGCGTTATGAATGCATTGCATTTGCACGTACGTACATCACAGTACCTGGTTCTCTGTAGTACCGTTTTTTATGCTAAAATTTGGCACATTTTCCCAGCCGATTTTCTTGTTTCCCGCCGTTATTCCCGCTTTTTTGTCGCCAGTTTTCCTAGCGCACTTTTCTCCCACATTTTTTTTTTTCAATTTCAATGCCCAAAGTCTGGGTGCGGCGTTTACGCGGGTGCGCCGGTATTTACGGTAATCATGATATTTCATGTAACAGCAATGAATACAGATTATTGTTTGCATCATTGAAGAAATGTACATTAATTATTTCATCGCCTTCTTCCCTCTCCTTAGATCCGTGTTTGGGGCCAGTATGTCGAGAGCCTCCAGCCAGTCCAATGCAGAGTCCTTCACGGATGAGATCGCAGAGCCGACCACTATGAAGGATATGCTGAGCGGTTTGGATGGTAAAATAATTTGTTTTCAATACTTTTTAAATGTTTCTTTAATGCATAACTATGTAATAAACTTACAGTCTGTGATAGTAGGATTACAAGGCTCTGAGAAATAAAAGCACCTGGTAAGCAAAACCCTCAAGATTTGATGGATAAGGGTTTTGAAATTCATCCATCCGCACAAATATTAGACTTAATTTTAGATTTTGGTTACGCTCGTTCAAATCATGCTACAGCCCAATACATTTTCTTTGCCCTCCCCTCATTTATTGCTTACCTATGCTTTTGGATGAGTGTATGATGATTACCAGGACTATTCATTAAGCTTTTCTTTCAGGTGGCCTATAAACAACACTTCAAATAGACTCCCATCACAGACTTGTTTTTTGTAGATCCTAAGGCCAAAACAAATAAATTGTTGGATTGGAGTTTTTTTTTCTCCTTTTCAGGATTCGCACAAATACACAAAAACACACATATAACACACAAATAACACATATCGCAAAAGTTAAAAAATAAATGTTAAAAAATCTTTTTTGTTTTTTTTTGTTTTTTTTGTTTGTTTTTTTAATTAAAAAAAATAATAATTCAGAAAAACCTTTAGGGTCGGCAGTATTTTAAGGGTCGGGCGGGTTACGCCAATCCAGCCGTTGGCACCGTGGCCACTGCTTAGGGCAAGCCATGATTATAATGCAAACTGAATTTATCTCCTCCAGACATCCAGACGAGGCGGGAGGAGAAGGCGGAGGACTTGACGGAGGAGGACCTGGAGAAAGAGATCGGCGTCCACCTGACGGAGACTCCCACCATCTGGCTCCTAGACCTCAATGGCGTCAGCATCTCAGTGGATGGGGACGATGCAAATGATATCAAGGAAAGGAATGAGAAATACAAAGAGGTAAGAAGGTTGTTTTTTTTTAAGTTCATGACGATGGAGAATTTGCTTTCAAAGCCCTCAGAGGGTGTTAATGTTTGGAGTTATGAGGACAAAGATACCTACCTTATGTCTCCTAGACCTCAATTAAAGTTGCCACAGTTTCTCTGTTGTTGATGGGGATGATGCAAATGAAATCGAGGAGGGGGTTTAGAAAAACAAAGATGTGGAATATGGGTCTGACCCTGATCCAAGCTAGGTAAATGTGATTTTCCAAGTTTTTCTCTAAGTTTGTGAATATTAAGTGATACAGAAAACTTTACCGGTAATTGTCACCTTATTAAAGGTACAGTAACACAATCTCAAATTTAATCTTCATTTTTCATTGTGTACTATGTAATGTTTCTTGTCCAACTTGTCGGACATTAATTATGATTTATTTTGGGTTCATACTCTTTCACTTCTATTGAATGTACCAAAAGCAGATAATTTAATCTTTTCCTCTCTTGTTTACTTTTTTTTTTTACAGCTGTGCAAAAGCCGTGATGGGAATGACAGATATGCCGAGCGAGGCATGCAGACCTTCAATGATCTACCCAAGAACAAAGAAATACAGACATCAAGAGTCAATTATGTGGTAAGATATCTTGTGACAGTTTTCACATGCCAGTTTGCACACGACCAGTTCTTAACCATGCCTCCACACTAACCTTTTTCTCTAATAGCAGTCTCAAAAGGCAGTCAAACCAATATAAGACTTACCCTGCCAAATAATTTTTTTCACATGACAATAAAGTTATCAAGTACCTTTAAGGAGAATGAGCATTTGAATAAAATAGGCTTCGCTGACGCTAATTCTCTTCACCTGATCCCCTCACTTTCCTTTAGTTGTTTTCTTATGTTTTTCTTTGTGTTTAAGGCAGGATTATTTAGATTCTGTCTAGCACCAGCATTGAATATGGGTATCTGGGAAGTATATACCGCCATTAAGAGTGCTTTATAGCTCACGCCTCAGTAGTAATAGAGCACTGGACTACACAGTCTAGCAATCCATAGATCTACTGTCGATTCCCTGGTGAATAATAATAATAATATACATTTTTATATAGCGCTTTATCACCGAAGTTCCAAAGCGCTCAGAGCATTATTGTTATTATCATTGGTGAAGCCCAATTTTCTTTGCTCATTCTCATTTATTCAATTTATTTCTAGTAAGTTTCTCATATGCTTGATTGAAGGTAGCTTTATAATGATAACAATTGTGCTTCTGTTTGCTACATACAGGATAAAGAAAGCACAGTGACGCACTGGGAGATGTATGACACATACCAAGAACTAGAGAAGAAGGATGATGGTAAGAACGTTTTCTTTCAAAGAGTTCCTTTAACCCATTGGTACTGTAAACGTTGTTATTTTCGTGCGATTAATATTTCGCGCTGATCGAGCGACACAACAACACATTCGCGGCTTTTTAATTTCGCAGCCGAGCAAGTGTTCTCACGTATTGCAAATCGCGGATTTATATTTGCGGGTTTTAATATTCGCGGATGCCTACTTCAGCGCGAAATCCACGAAAATTAATGCACCGCGAACATTACCACGTTTACATGTAGTAACGGGAATGTTGTGTGAAATGTATTCTCCTGTTCCCTACTAGATTGTGCAATCCCCATAGAGTTAATACACTATGTGATTGATTTTTTATCACCCCAAATTGGCAATCACTTTAATAAATAAAGAGGTCAAGCCAGTGTGTTATTCTCTTTAACTCCACTTTGTCTTTAGATGGTGAATTGATTGAGAAAGACGAGGATGAGGCGCGGATTGTTGTCAGACCAACAAGGTGTGAGCTAATAATATTGGCAGTCGCTAGAATTACCAGAGTTCAATATTTGATTATTCCAATTTACCCATTATTTTGATCTATAGATCAATTCAATGCGTTATTCTCCTTAACACCATTGTGTCTTTAGATGGTGAATTGCTTGAGAAAGACGAGGATGAGGCGCAGACTGTTGACAGACACAAGAGCACCAAGTCAGGTGTGAGCCAATCATTTTGACAATAGCTAGAATTACCAGCTAGATCATCCTAATTTAGCAATCACTTTAATAGAGAGGTTAAGCCTGTGTGTATAATATTCTCTTTAACTCCACTTTGTCTTTAGATGGTGAATTGCTTGAGAAAGACGAGGATGAGGCGCAGACTGTTGACAGACCCAAGAGCACCAAGTCAGGTGTGAGCACTGTCACGGAAGAGGGGTCAAACAAGAAGGATGCTTCAAAAGACGGAGGTATGTGTAATAACAGGCTAGGGGGCGTTCTCTTTGGAGACGTGCATGCAGCACATGGGCGTAGATCTGTCATTGATACCTATTCATCAGGGGGGGATGATCTATTCATTAATCCCCCTCTGATGAATAGATACTACATAAGTATCTACGCCCATGACGCAGCATGATAAAATGAACAGATACTAGATACTAATATGCAATTGCTTCTGTCATGCTGTGGGCATTTCTCGGAAGAGAATAATGCCTAACATGGATTAAATTTTTGTTGAAGCATTTAAAACCAAAATAAACTTCATTCAAATATAAAGTGTCACAGATCATTGTAAAAAGGCATTCATTTGATCACCATTTCTTTGGATATAGGTACAATATCCTATAAGTAAAATACCTTCCATTAAACCATACAATTGCTGTCTGTAATAAACAGTAATTGATTGTATTTAATGTCAATCATAATCAGTTGGCAGTGTGCTGGTTATTCTAAATTCTGTTTCAAATTTTGTCATAATGTTGCAGCATTTAATAATTTGTGCCATTACCATTTCACTGAGATCTCCAGAATGCTTGCAGTAAAGTGAACTGCTATTTTTGTAATCGGCTTGAAATATTTGTTTTGCTGAAATTTGTGAGATTGACTTTCATTGTGTGTATATTGTACTTTGTTGTTTTTTTTAGCAGAAGGGAAGGGCAGCGTGGTGAATGCATCGGTGGCAGAATCAGAGATAGGAGAGACTGTGGAAGAGGTGAGAGACGCCGGCGAATCAACGGCCAAATCAGCCGAGGAGATTCTTGGTGTGAGTAATAATAATAATAATAATAATGATATGAACATTTATATAGCGCAGCTACTATAGATATATAATCTACTGCGCTTAAAATTATTATTATTACCCGTGGTCATCAGGTACAGTTCAAACCCACACAATGATATTGCATGCTTGTTCAACTCCCCGGGGAGCATACTAGCCATGCTGCCAATTACGGCGCAAAGACTAATGAAGTCCTAACACGATCGTCTCCTACCCTCGACCGCTTCAAGAGTGAGCTGGTAGGACTGACACTGTGCCACAGCTAACTATATAGAGATTGACTTTTACACTCACAAGTTATTGCACCTTATTTTTTTGTATAATCTCCAAAGACACATGGCTCTCTCATTTGGTTCTGCACACCGCTATTCAGTATTGCACAATAGTACGACAATACCCTACCCAGAGGACTGTACTGAAATTGGAAGAAGAAGAAGAAGAATACCCCACCATGATACCCATTTATACACCTGGGTAGAGAGCAGAAATTGTGGATTAATTGTGCTGAAGGACAAACAGAGTGGGCTGGGTTCGAATTTGGGATCTCACTTTTGAAAAGTGTGGGCTCTATCCACCTTGCCACTCCACCTTACAATAAAGACTTCAAAATAACTACTGGCCTGCTGGCCAAAAGCCATAAACAAATCAGTTATCGGATGCAAGAATGTGTCAGTACCGGGCAATTATAAAAAGTTCAAAATAACCACTAAAAAGAGTTCCACGCAACAATAAAAACATTAAGATAACCGCTGGCCATTAAAAAATTAGCATTGGGACTCTAACATTTCCTTAATGCCAAATTTTACTTACCCAATTCAGATACCAAGTATAACAAGACCTGTTCATGTTTGTCTTTGTTTGGGGCCACACATTTTTGGTTTGGGCCACCAAATTTGCCTGGTCTTGATTTAAGAAGAAAACAAATTTATAAAATTGTCAACGGTTATCAAAAAATGCAAATTTCTGGCATTAGATTGATATCTATACATATATCAATATCTTTGTTCAAATTATTCATAATTTATGTATTCTCAATTTCAATTTGTACTTTATATTGTTTGCAGTCAGAGGAGCTAAGGAGGGACCTGTTTGTGATGGAGAGAGTGGTCACACTCAACATGCTGCAGCACAAGCAGGCGGCATACAGAAATCTACCTATCTTCCCTGGTACGTTGTATTTTCATCATGCGCAAGTTATTACTGATTTATAAAAAGATATACATGAGTACTGGTTCTTTCTGATTTTTGTGTGTGTGTGTGAGTGAGTCTTTTGCTTGTTTTTAATCCATTTGGATTAAAGTGATCCATTAACTTTGTACAATTTCCACAAAAATCACTAGGAGCTTTCCCACTTCTCTTGTACATTGTTGTTTGGCTTACAGAGATGCCAACCGTTCCGTTTTTGCCGTATTTGTTACGTATTTTTCACGTAAAATACGGCAGTACGTTTTCCCCTAATAAAATACGTTTTCTTGAAAAAAAAAAAAAAAACAATTTTTTTTTTTTTTTTTTTTTTTTTTTTTTTTTCTGGTACTCCCTATAGAAACGATCGGAAAACGGCAACAAAATTTACGTTGAACCCTGATTAACTATTACTCCAGATACATATTTTAAATATAACACAAATAAACCGAACAAACTTATAAAAACGCTGGTGTGATCGACCGAACCAACTTTTATATTAACGTGTGCGTAAAGGGTATTTTTGCTGCGCGAATTTGCTTCGCGAAAAAATATGTTTTTTTGCCTCTAAAGGTTGGCAGCTCTAAAAATACTTTTTTGGGGTTCAAAATACTGTTTTTTACCTCTCAGAATACTTTTTTTGGTTTGTGAAGGTTGGCATCTCTGGGCTTACAGTAACAGAAGAAAAAAATGGGTTTTGATTTTTCAAATGTCTCCATAATCATGGATATATTTAAGATTGAATTTAAGAGCGTCTATAGACGGTTTTCTACCGTAGTCACGAGTATCTGAATTTGGATACTCAATCATCCATAGTATCAGATTTGGATCAGTACTTCATGCGAACGATCGGGATCCAATCAGACATTGATTTTCTCCGTTTTCACTAGGTAAACTTTATTCTTATTCAATGAAATTCTCACATATCATTCTCAAGAATCTTACAATAAAATTGGTATATGATAAAAGTCTCAAACATTACTTTTTTGGGAAAATATAAAGTTAATGGATCACTTTAAAGTATACACTTATCAAGGATGTCTAAAGGAGATATTGATTCCCCTCCAAGTGCTTGAATACTTTTGAAATTTTGGATTAAAACCTTCTTCGTCTTCAAAATGCCATAATATAAACTTCTGTGGGTCGTCTCCACGGAATTAACGTGTTTTGGTCACCGCCGGTTAAACGTAAAGGCAGCAAACAATTGCTCATGAGAATAGTAATGCTTGTGCATGTGTACTGGGCTAATATAATAAAAGCATGAACGCAGGCAGTATGGGGACCTTCATGCATGGACTAAACAATTTTCTTTATTTTAACGTTTACCTCTTTAATTTACCTCTTGAATTTTGTGATTCATTGAATCAGACGTAGATAAGCTGGAGGAAGAGGAGACGGAGAGCCAAGTCTCGGCCCCTACCTCCACCGGCAAGCCCGCCCAACTGGGCCAGGCCCAGACCACTGGTCCTAGCCCCGCCACTGCTGCTGCCAACCAGGTCAACCTGACACAACTGGGACCGAACCTGGACCGACTTTGGGCCTACTCGTGCAATCTGACCAAAGGGAGGAATGTCAGCTGTATGGCGTGGAACAAGAAAAACCCTGTGAGTAAACTAAAGTTATTGCTGTTTTATTGCAAGAAAAAGAAATTGCCCTGCAAATTAATAACAAAACAAAAATATTTGCTAACAATATTTGGTATTTTTTTGTCAATGATTGTCAGTATTCTGCATTATATGACATAAAATAGCTGTTGATTATGGCCAGTTTGGTTTGACATATCCTCACAAATAACCTCGGAAATGTTAAGTTTGTACCATTATTTGCTTACTATTTGATGACACACGCAGTACCCCGGGGTACCGTTGTACCCCGGTATCCCGTGTTGTGTAGCGCCACCTTGTGTCCACTTGAAGTACAACCGTATTGCGTTGTGCATGCAGTGCAGCGCGTGATTGTATGCACGCTATACCCACAGTACAGCCCTAAAAATTAAATAAATAATTAAACAAAATGGCGGATTTTCGTCTGGTACCCCAGGGTACCGTTTATGTCATCATTTGTTGTTTACATTTTCTTTTCTGTTTTCATTTCAGGACTTGTTAGCTGTTGGTTATGGCCAGTTTGGTTTCACAGATCAGAAAGGCGGCTTGGCATGTTGCTGGTCACTGAAAAACCCAGAGGTAAGGATTAAACTACTCTTATTGGGTTATTATCCTGGCTCCATATTCATGAAACCCAGCTTTCTTAGTTCCTTGCTAAAATGTGCAGTTTATTGAGCAACAAACAGTTTTCCTAGTTCCCAACTAGGGTCAACTGGGTAATCCTTAGGTACCCTGTAAGTTAACCTTAGTTAGCAACTAAAAAATCCTGTGTATAATTCTTAGCCACGTCATTCAAAATAGACTTAGCAAGGAACTAAGCTAGCAGGCTTTCATGAATAAGCGCCCAGTATTTTTTGGACACCAACATTATTTTCTGAAATAAGAAACACCTCCTGTTCCAAGTCCCCTGCAAAACACAATTTTCTTAGATCTTTTTTTTGTGTTTATATAATACATCCAATATGAAGAGGTCAGCATGCATGAAAGAGATGCAACAACTGTACGTTGCAATTAATTGCAAGTTGGTTAAATTTGCACATTTGAACCAATCGGATTTGCGCATTTATTCACATGATCTGACTTGCAAGTATCATTGCAACTTTACAATCCGATTGCATCTGTTTCTGCAACAGCTAGGGCCCAGGGGGATAATAATCATGTTTTCTATTGGTATTATCATTATTAAAGAATTTAAATTGAGTTGAATTTATTTTCCACTTACATAAAACAAAAACAAAACACAAATCAATACAAATATGGAACAATCTAAATCAAAATGATTGATCAGAATTAATATGATTTTCTTTTTAATTTGTCTTCCTAGTACCCAGAAAGAGTGTTCAACTGTGAGGCGGGAGTGACGTCGATGGATTTCTCGTCTTTCAACCCCAACCTGCTTGCAGTAAGTATATCGCAATGACCTATCACATGCTTCCCTGGGAGTTGAGATGGTGCACAAGAATGCGGGTTCGAACTGTACCAAGGGTAATGATACTAATACAGAGCTCAGAAAACCAGTATTAAGCGCAATATAAGTGTAATCTATTATTATTTTTCATTAATAGCCGTTAATTGGGCTAAAATTAGAGCTGGGCATTTCACGGTAATGGGTATCTTTTGCGGGACAGTGATCCTGATTTTCCTTTTTATATACACCATGTGCCATGTACATGCCATGTGGATGCAAGCCTACTTTCTACAGAAGTGCGCACAATGGTACTGCAGTAGTAGATCCATCATGCCAATTTTATAGTGAGGTAGCATTGTACCCATGAATGGCTTGATTTTGTTCAGGGTACACCCTAATCGAGTCAAGTGGGAAGCTTTTGCCTTTCAATAGAGCTGGTTAATTTCCAAATAATTAAATTGCCATTTACCATTGGCTGGAATACTCCCCGGGGAGTAGAAATTGTGGACTTTGTGTGCAGGAATGATTGAAGTGTGTATCCGTTGATTGGGGTAATAGCGCTTAGAGGCTCATCATGCAATTGGTGCTCGGTAAATATCTATTATTAGCATTATTATTTATAAGCTTATATACACTGGTTGGAAATTCAATCATCATTTTTATGGCAATTAAACAAATTGAATTCTTTTATATCATCAGAGTTAATTGAGTTATGTAATCCTTATCTCCCTTCATCTCACAGGTTGGGCTGTATAATGGCACAGTGGCAATCTTCAATGTCAGAGCATCAAGTGACGAACCCATCTTAGACAGCTAGTAAGTAACCGGATGTGAAACTGTAATAAATGATGAGAAAAGCAGACAAATCTTACTTTAGGTTGGTAATGGGTCATGGTTAAAGGGACAAAATTCCCAGAAATATAGCAGCCCAGCTATTATTTGCACGCAGTGAGGTATTTCATTGTGACAATAGGCAATATAAAAAATACTATTGTAAGCGATATTGGTAAAGTAACTTTATTTGATGTTTTTCTTTCTTCATAACCCCAATGACCATTAGTGAATGGAAGAATGGATTATGATGATGTCACAAATAATCTCCCACCATAAATCTGCAAGTATAATGTTGTTGGGATATATGATTATGATGATGATGATAATGAAGGTGATGATAATGGTGATGATGATGATGATGAGGATGATGATGGTGATGATGATAATAAAAGTGATGATGATGATGATGGTGACAATGATGAGGATGATGATGACGATGATACCATGATGATGATCATTGATGGTACACCTCCTTGTTCGTATATTTGTATTAAGTGAGGATATTTTTTCCTCTTAATTTTTCCAGTGAGAGTCGTTCCAAGCACGCAGCCCCTGTGTGGCAGGTCCAGTGGGTGGATAAGGAGAGGGGGTCGTCCAACGATGAGAGGATAGAAGTCCTCGTCTCCATCTCAACAGACGGCAGGGTCACGCAGTGGCAAATCAGAAAGGTATATTAACCCTTACAATCACATTTCTACATGACATACTGTCATGCGTTCAGCTGTTACCAACACATATTCATGATTAGGGATGATGGTATTTCTATGTATTGAAGTTATTTACTTCACATTATAGTGCAGTTGGCTAGCGCAGTTTAGTCCGCTGTGTACGTATGTGTATTACTGTCATGAGAGAGATGCTAGTGCAGTAATGCATGCATTACACGTATGTGTATTGCTTTGCATTTGGTCTCAATATTTTAGCGTGTTGTTAATTTCGTGATTCACAAGTGATTCGTGAAATTCGCGAAAATAAAATCCTCGCGAAATGTATGACGTATAGAGTAGCATAGTGGGCTTGAACTTTCATAACTTGGTTAATTGTACTAGAGTTTCCCATGAATGCTGTCAATTTTTAGATCATTTGAGCTCATGTGTCAGTTGTTAGAAAGGAGCTTGAGCCAGTCATATTACTACATAACATTATCAAAACAGAAGAGATTTTTGTTTTCAATGATCACATATTGTACAGTGCCGTGGTCACAATTCTTGTTTCCCTGAGGTGGTCACTATACACAGGTTTGACCAACTGTACTTATCAGGGGCGTCGATCCGTTTTTGCGATTGGGGGGGCGAAATTTGATTTTTTTTTTTTTTTTTTTTTTTTTTTTTTTTTTTTTTTTTTTTTTTTTTTCCAGAGTGACCACTGAGAGAGCTCAAAGCCCCACATTGGCATGCCCGAAAGTTTTATTATGCGCTCATTGAAAGTGTCTTGATGGCTCGAAGACCTGACTTTGGGGGCACCCACATTTGGGGACAATAATGGGGGTCCAGGGGGCGGAGCCCCCTGGAAGCTTTTAGATTTCAGACAATTGCAACTCCTATCATGTGTGTTAAAATTGTATAAATTAGTGAACCTATACTCGTAGCGTATTTTTAAAGGGCATAGCGAGGAAAAGATTGAGCCTTGCATGAGATGGATCCACGTGATCCTGTATACTATAGAGCCATCGATATAGTCTAGGGCATTGAGCTCCCATGAAACTAAGCCTGGCGTCAACAACTTCTCAAAAGTGGAGGGGAGACATTGCGAGGAAGCGAAGCGACCGAGCGGGGGAGGGTGTGGGAGGGGGTGTCCCCCTCCCACAATAGGGAGCTTTTGTATTTTGGGGCGTGAAATTGTGCGATTTGGTGCACACCTGAGACAGAAATTTCACGTAATATGAAGCATATAAGTATGGAACCAAACATACATAACGACAAAGAGAGGGCGACAACCTCCTCCACTTTCAAATGTGGGGGGACATGATATTCTAATTTGATTTGCGTTCAGCGCATATGGACCGAATTGACTGAAATATTTATTATTTAAGATTATTTTATTTTCTGTGACGGTGTGTATAGATGAGGGTTTAATAAACTTTGTTTCAGGTGTGCGTTTGAGAAATTACACTGCCCAACACATTTCGAAAGGTGAGTTCCCGTAACCGAAATGAAACTTGCAATATGAGAAACTGGGTATGCGCGCGAAGCGCGCGGCAAAAAAGAGATTTACAGTCCTTTTCAAACTAAAAAACAGCTATTTGGAAGATTAATTATTGATAAATGTGTCTTTCCCCTCTTTGGCATTATATCACTCAATTTTTTTCTTCCTCATTTTCGGAATTATTGGGGGGGCGAAACGATATGTTCGCCCCCCCAATATTTTCATTGGGGGGGCGACCGCCCCCCCTGCCCCCCCAGGATCGACGCCCCTGGTACTTATTATTCACATTCACAAACCACTTTACTTTTTGACTACAGGGATTTGAGAGCGCCGAGCTGATGAAGCTGAAGAAGGTCGCCAAGGCAACCAAGAAACAAGCGCAGCAACCACAACAACAGCAACAACAACAGCAGCAGGGCAAAGAGCAGAAAGGGGAGGCATTCATCTCACGCCAAGCCGCTGGACTGGCGTTCGACTTCTACCCCAAGGACTCAAACATGTAATTTGTTATCAATTTTTATTCTCCACATTATTATTTTGAAATATTTGTTTTATTTCAATCAAATTTTAGAATAGTTTTGAATCAGGACTCATTTTAATAGATAACGTTTAATTTGTTCTTAGTTTGTTTTCAGTATCTTGCATCGATATTTGTTTTTTTCCTTCATTCTACTTTTATAATTGTTGAATTCCCTATACTCATTCATTGAACATGATTTGCATTAGATAATCCCCTCACAAAAAATTCTGCAATTCAATTTTGAGCGTTGATATCTATTTCGTTATAAAATGTTCCTACTCGATTTTGATATATTAATGAATATTAGTAGAACCAATTGATTTACTTGCCCCTTACATCATTTTTACAGTAAAAAAAAAGGATTTTGGGCTGTACTTTGTTGGCTGTACTATTATTTTTTGTTGAAGATATTCTATAAATAATGTTCCTTATTTTTTACAGATATTTGGCGGGTACAGAAGAAGGGCTGATCCACAAGTGCTCTTGCTCCTACAATGAACAGTATCTAGATACCTACACTGGTCACACAGTAAGTAATACTAGTCTAGTAGCTTTGAAAATGTTGATTTTCATACTTACCTTCTTTTTCAATTTTGCCCCATTAATTTTGTTTGAGATGTTATACATATTCTGGCAATAAACTGTTGGCCCTATCTGATACTATAAAGCAGTTTTCTATTTGCTTTTTTATGTAATTCTTAATTCACTATTTTGTATTTCATAGAGGATTAATTTAATTAATATTCAATTATCTTCCCAAGTTCGTTTTTCTTGTAATGAAAATAGGTTTGAATCAATTGGAATTAATTCTATACAGTATATGCCATTTTATTTGATTTCTTTATTGGTCTTGTTGCATTTTATCCTTTCAATTGTATTTAAATCAAAATGAAATTAAATTAAATGAATTGAATAATGTAAATGACTTAACTTGATTTGGTTTGTTTTCTTCCAGGGTCCATTGTACAAGATATTTTCCTCTTTTTCTTTTGCCGGATCCTGTTCCCCGTTGTAATGCTGACTGGAGTTTGAGACTATATGGATGCAGGAAAGATTTTCAACTAAAGTCAATTTTTAATGATATAATTGGTTGGAATTAATTCTATGTCATTTTATTTGATTTCCTCAAATGTCTGATTTACATGTACCAGATCAGCTGGTCTCTTTTCGTGCCCCAAGTCTTCCCTAGCTGCAGCAGCAACTTTTCTTAATTTTACTCAGTTCTTTAGTTATCAAAATGACATGAATTGAATTTCATGTAAGCAGCTCTAATTGATAATTCAATAAAATAGCATATTGGTAAGAAATAATTCAAAGTAATTTTTTCTTCATTTCTTGTAGGGTCCAGTTTACAAGATCAGCTGGTCCCCGTTCTTGTCAGATCTCTTTAACTCTCATAAAATTTTGCTTCATTGTACTTATTCATTTGTAAAAATGACATGGAGTGAAGTTAAATTTAATAGAAATTACTTCATTTGGTTTGGTTTTGGTTTGATTTCTTTCAGGGTCCAGTTTACAAGATTCGCTGGTCTCCATTCCTGCCGGATCTTTTCCTGAGCTGCAGCGCTGACTGGAGTCTGAGACTCTGGATGCAGGAGAGACTATCACCAATTTTCAACTTCTTCTCCTCAACGGTATGTTAATTGTACCATTATATACATGCATGTACAACCTCATTTGTTCATTTGAAGGCAATACGTCTAATTTGTATTGCTTGCATATCGTCGGGTGAGGGTGAGAAGGGCATTAGTCAATTTGAGTCAATTTTATTTTCTGCGTACCATCTGGAAGGTTGGAGCCTTCTCTATGTGATGCTAGCTAGATTTTGTATATATATTTATCAAAAGCAATATAGAGAGCTAAATTAGGCTTCTTCATGGCTATCAAACTTTAAACATGATTATCTATTAAAGGGATCTAGTAACTTGGTTGACATGTGCAAAAAGTGATGAGTGGTTGATACAATGTATAATATTGTTGTTATCTGATATGTCCACTGGGTGTTGTGTGAAAAGTTCAAGTTAAATGGACGTTATATGGCCGAGTAATGAGCAAAAATGCAAAGTGATATTCACTAACTCATTGCACTCACTTTGTACACGGTTTTCGCGGTCCAGTGGATAATTTAACATCTGAACACTTAAATTATAAATATCTTTTTAACGAAAGGGAAATTTGAAGAAAGACAAAACTAGCTGTTCCATGCTTTTATTGTTAATACGAATACAACAAGGTATGAGGGAACTGCTCAAATTCCAATTGGATGTTGAGGATTTGGACACTGTTACTAAGTCCCTTTAATTTAAAAAAAAATACCTTGGTGTCCTTCTCTTTCTCAACCGCTGATATTTATGTTGGTGTGCAGGTGTTTGAGACAAAATTTCCTGTCTATTTGTGAAGTTTTTGTATGCTGGTTGTCTTAAAGTTTATATTATAATACTGATAATGCCAGGTCATGCCCTTTATCTGCCCACTGCAACATTTAATTTTTATTCAGTCCTACTTCCAATTAAGTGCTGCTTCATAAGCTTGAAGATTATGCACTGTTATCAACCAGCACATTTTTTTTTAACAACATTTTCCATTCAACTTAATTAACCTCACATTACTCATCTATCGCATTCATGCAGTTTGTAAATGCCCCCATTTCATCTCGAGAAATATAAATATCTTATCAAGAATTAGCATTTCAATTATTTCATTGATTCATTAGTTCATTCATTTATTTATTCATTCATCCATTGTTTCAATCATCTATTCATGTGTTCATTGCCTTGCAATTAATTTTCTTTTTTCATTTTAATTGTAATTAATTCATTGATTATTATTTTATCACTTACATTTATGCTTGCATCCACTTTTTGCACTGTTTTATTTGCTTTATGTTTTAAGGACCCTAGCCCGGTACAGTATTCCTTCATTATTTAGTAGTTTTTGTTGTTTTTGTTCATATAGTATAAACAACAAGTTTGGAGTAGTTTTACTTTTAGTGATTGTTTTGACATACAAGATCAGCTATAACAATTTAACATAATGGATAACAGATTAGCTGAATAATAGAACACTTATAAGGGGTGATGTCCCAGGGTGAAATTCCCATTGACCATTACCAATTGAAATCAATTGGTAATCAAAGAATTACCAATATAAATCAATTGGTAATCAAAGAATTACCAATATAAATCAATTGGTAATTACCATTTGAAATCCATTGGTGATCGAAGAGCATGCATATATGGCAAATGAAACAATTTGGACAAATTTTAACCAATGGGCACCAATTGAAATCAATGGGTACCAATTGAAACCAATGCGTACCAATTGAAACCAATGGGTACCCATTGAAACCAATGCCGATGGGTACCCATTGAATTCAATGGGTACCAATTAGAAACCAATTAGTATTTCAATTGGTTTCAACTGGAATTTCGTCCTGGGGTTCTAAAATTAGTGGCTAGTTATTGCATGAATATTGAGATATTTTATTGCACATGTATTAGTAGCATCATATGATTAAACAAGAAAAAATATGTGTTTTTTTTTCACACTAAAAATCAAAATAAGAATACCAAAGTAATGATATCACACTAATTGTTCTCTGGTTTTGGTTTTTGATAGTGTGTTGAAGGTTGTGGATTGCCTTCTTAGCAACCACTAGGTAACATATTTGTGGCTTGCCTGACATTGTTTAGAACTCATGGTAATGACGTCACATTTTGGTACTCTATTGTTGTTTTGTTAATTTGCTTGAACAGAGTACATCTAGTTGAATATAATGATGTACCACATAACAGATTAATATTGAAATAGAAAACTCACTGACCTCGATTTAAATATAGATTAGTTGCTTAAACAATAGTGCAGATAACAAAATAAGATTTTAGAATATTGTGCTAGAGATACAAATTAATTCAACAATAACAATTAAAACCTTATCTGAAATGCACTATTAAATGTGGCATGGATTGGTAAAGTGTTAATATAGCACTGCATGGAAGTTGTAAAATAGTGGACATTTTGTTGATTATATTCACTTTCGTAGCTAGGTCTTAAAACCCAAAGTAATAGCAAATGCCACACACTGTAAACTCAATCGTCATTTCATAATTAACACAATCCTGTATTGCGTGCTGCCTCGAGATTGGCATCAAACTAGATTGTCTGAGTGGTTAGTATTAGTTTGCCCAAAAGACACCTTTGGAAAAATATGTCATGACAGAAACATACATATCTCTTTGCATGCCTCATTGAATTCCTAAACTGAGTTTGTTAGTGAACATGGAATTGATAGTAATTAAATCAATTATATTACACATGAAATTTTCAGAATTTTATCCACAAAAAAAAGAGCTAAACATATGGCTCCAAAATTGAAATATAATTATCTTGGAAGTACTCTATTCTTTTTCTCAAACGACATGTATGGTGAATGCATGTTTATACCAAAATCAGTCTTGAAAAGGTTCAAAGTTAGCAACCCTTGCTCAGCTAGCTGCAATATTTGAGTTATATTATTGTATTCTGATTTTCTCTTTAACTTGCAGAAATCTGTGATGGACGTTTGCTGGTCGCCTGCCTCACCAACTGTCTTTGGGTGTGTCAATGAGGGTGCTGTGGAAATCTGGGATCTCAGTGTCAATACGTAAGATATCCTCGGGGTTTTTTAGGGGCCGGGGGGGATGGTTTATTTGGTTGGTATGGATTATATTATTATTACAGTAAAATCTGTCTATACTCGTAAAGACCACCCAAGGGATACCAATAATTTGTTAATATTATTTCACAAGCGATGCCATCTGGAAGAGCAGTATCAAAGAGCTAAAAAGGCCACCCTGGGTATAAAAGAAAACTAATTATTATGATACCTTTATTATTATTTTCATCATCATCATCATCATGCATCATTATCAAAATCATCTTCATCGATCATCATTATCAACATCGATCATCATCATTATCATTTTCATCCTCATCCTCATCATCATCATCATCATCATCATCATCATCATCATCATCAACATCATCATTATCATTTTCATCATCATCATCATCATCATCATCATCATCATCATCATCATCATCATCATCCTCATCCTCATCCTCATCCTCATCCTCATCCTCATCCTCATCCTCATCCTCATCCTCATCCTCATCATCATCATCATCATCATTATTGACATCAACATCATCATCAAATTGAACATAAATTTTTGTCCTAATTATAATTTTCTGTTCTTGTTTTTACATCTATCCAGACTTGATCCCATCATAGTGAGTGTCCCTGCCCCAGGAGTCAAGCTGTCTTGTCTCGTCTTTGCCTTCAACTCTGATGTGAGTATACCTGCATTGTATAGCCCTGTTTTGTTATTTCAAACATAGGGAAACTAACCCTGCAGAGGTATGATATAATGCAAAATGAGCGAAGAAAATAGGATTTCTCCAGGATTCCTACTGGAGACCTCCGGACAAAACTGGTGCAGCTAGTCTACCTGCTGAGCTATAGAAAGACCAAATTATGCTGTGTTTGTCCCTGAAACTCTGTTTTGTTTTTTCAACCTTACACGTTCTTAAAAGATCAGCACCAAGTTGTTGATGTTGGGTCTAAATCAACTTCTTGTAATATTTCAGTTACTGAATAAGGGTAGATTTTATATTTAGTTTTGCGGTATCTACAATGTGTTTCTTGAACGTGCTGTTGTCATTCTCTTAAACTGATTAAGACGGATCAAAATAACCAACATTTACCCAGTCAAGGCTCTAAACTAGCACTTGCTTGTTGACCCGGGGCCTGTAAAATATGTGACCGGCTATAGCAAAACTCTGCACTTGTCGGTAATTCATGTTTTGAAGAAATGGGCATTTTAAGTTCACACAATGTGTGTAAAAGTCCTATGATTGTAAAATTGAAACAATCATATCTTAGCTAATTATTGACCAATTAGTTAGAAAAAAAAATCTAATGAAAGCTTGTGATGAGGCCTTTCTAATGAGATGAAAATCTACATTTTGATTTTTACCGACAATTAGTGCCTGGTTTTGCTGTAGCCGGTAACAAATATTATAATAGTCATATTTTAGTTGCCCACTTTAGCAATTAGTTAACAGTTTGGGGGGAGAGATATTTTAAATAGTAGAAATCAATTGTAATTTTGCGACGGGAACATTTTTGTTTAGGATGATCAAAATTGAAGAAGAAAAAAAGGTTAGTTTACTGACCCGCCAGGCAAACAAATTAAGTATCTGTTTGATCATTCTATATCCTTGTTTCCCGCAGTGTATCCTGGTTGGTGACAGCGAGGGCCAGGTGTCCGTGTATCAGCTGAGATGCATGCCCCCGGTGGCAGATGATCAGGTAATTACTCATACATTCAGCAAACCGATTCCGTCCTCCCTTGGCAAGCCAATTTTCTATGTTTATCATTGAGGGAAAAACGTTTCAGGAACGTTTTTTTAATTATTTATTATTGGTAGTACAAATCAATGCCAGGGTAGGAGATGATCAAATCTGACATTGATTTTTTTTTTCTTTTTTTTTTCACTATAGGTAACAGTATTCTTTTTTTATTGAAAATGAGCAAAGAAAAATTGGCTTCGCCGGGTATCGAACCCGAGACCTCCGGATTGCTAGACCGGTGCTCAACCCATCGAGCCATGAAGACTCTTGAATGGGGGGGGGGGGGGGGGCGTATTCTTTGTTGTATGAAATTATCACACATCATTCAGAAGAATCTTACTGCGATGTTGGTATGTGATTGAAATTTTGAATATTGATTTTGGAAAATTCTCATGAAGTTAAAGGATCACTTAATAAGAAACTTTATCAGCAAACTGACAATTTTCTCTTTCTCTCTCATTGTCCTTCCTATATCTTCCTATCTTGCAGACTGAGAAACTGAAGCAGCTGTTGGACCAGACCCTGGCAGGGCAGCTCAGGACCTGATCGTGTCATCTCAGTCCAGCTTTATACATGTAGTTTATATAGTCAAACCTGTTATTAGTGGCCACCTGTCTATAGCAGCCAATCTGCCTATTAGTGGCCATCAAAAATGATTCCCTACAGACTCGGTTTTGGTACCTGTGTGTAGAGGTCATCTGTGTACAGTGGTCACATTTCTTGCTATCGGTAAGTGGTCACTATAGATAGGTTTGATTGTAGTTTATTAGAACAGTGGAACCTCGTTATAATGAGCTCTGATATATACACAATGTAACTAAAACCTCTTACAGGGAGATGATTTAACCAGTACAAACTGTTTATATTCCTTTGAGTTTTCACCCTCAAATAACAAAATAATTAATTGCCACGCTCCCAATCTCCTCTTTATAATGCGGTTCCACTGCATTCAATCCGTCCACTGCCTGGTTAGCTTTATAGTTTATATGTAATTAATTAGTACAGTGGAACCTCGTTATAATGAGCTGTGATATATAGGTAATGAAACCCTCCCATAAAAAGTACAAGCTCTTTATATTCCTTTGTTTTTTTTTAACCTTGATATAACAAGATTGATACCTGTCATGGCGCGATGGTCGCAAGCTCCTCATCATTATAGAGGCTCCACAGTAGTTTATTAGTACAGTGGAACCTCGTTATAATGAGCTCCGATATAACAAAACCCTCTTATAACAATGCTTCTCTACTGTTGCAAGCTTGTTATATTAATATGGTTGTTGTTGTTTTCCCTGACGTAACAAGATACCGGATATAACAAGTTTTAAAATGTTCATGTTCCCAAATGACCTCGTTATAAAGAGGTTCCACTTTTAGTTTATAAGTACATTGGAACCTCATTATAACTAGCTCTGGAAAAGAAACATCATAATAACGAGACAATTTTACTGGTACAAGCTCTATATTCATTTGGGGCTTCTTTACCCTGATACAGTGGAACCTCTTTATCAAGTGCTCTGTTATAATGAGGTACCTGATATAAAGAGGTGATTCAACAAGTCCAAGTTCTTTGTACTTTATCATTTGTTAGCTCCAATATAAAGGTGATATCTGTTTACGAAGGTAAATTCAAGTGCTTGTTATAAGAGGGTCCACTGTATAACGATATGATGTTCATGGTTCGAAGCTCCTTGATATAACAAGGCTCCACTGTATTCAATCCGTCCACCCCTTCCAAAAATTGGAAGGCTCTTCATTTCAAGCCATTGCCAATGGGAACCTGGGCTGGTATCCTATTCTATAATTAACTAGATTTTGGGTTCCAATAAGTTACTGAATACTTTGTGTCTTAAATTTAGGATTCAATTAAATAATTGAACAATTGTGACATAACAATTTCACTTTCATATATTGTACTCTGATTTTGTTTTTCTCCAGTAAAAGGCAAAAGTATGATTTGAATTTGAGAAAATTTCATTTCTTACCCTAGCAAATTGGCAAGGTGATTTCTTACTTCATTTGCGATATGAATTGAATACCGGCCCTAGTGTATCAGCTTTCTATCAGACCTCAATACATTTGTAAGTCTTTCAAGCTTCATGTACAATCCGCTCCTTCCAGACAGACAAATCTTTTTTTTTTTCGTTGAATTAGCAAATTCAGCTACAGATATCAGGTATCTTCTGCATTGGAAAAATACCTAAGAGCTAGGTAATGGTGTAACAATTTTGCAAGTTTTTCAAGCTCCTTGTACAGTACACTCCTTCCATTCAGAAGTCTGGTTTGTCAGTGAATTAGCAAATTGCTAAATAAATTTTGTACTATCTATAGAGTATGACAAATCAACACCAAATAGGCAATGTGTTTCACAATTTGTATGTTTTTCAGCTTCGTCTACATTCCACTCTTTCCAGACAGAAATCTTGTTTTGTTTTGTTTTTGTTATTGAATAACGTTCATCAGCAAACGAGACGAGTCTTGATGGTTTCCGACTTTCCCCAAAAAATTCAAATCCTAGTTTCCTAATATACATAATGGACCTTGATTCTATGAAATATCTTTTTTGCGTAGAACTTGGCATTCAGCTTTTGTGAATCTATATAGAAGCAAGTTCATGAATATATCATGAAGATAACATGTCATGTTTCTTTTAATTTTGATGCTGTTTTTCTCTAATACTGTAGTTACCTTGAAATAATATGCATGTAAAAAGGGCCAGTCTTTCATCTCTTCACCTGACCTATTTGTGTATGACAGTGCTAAAGTTGATAAACATTCCTCAAATAGAATCTGTAATAAGTAACTACTGCTCTCTGCTAGCTATTTGCATGAATGCCAATCACATTTTCCATTTTAAAGAAATGCTCTTTTTCACAATTTGTATCCATGGTTTATTTTCCTTCAAACATATACTATAGGGATGGATTTACTGAAAAGGAGTATTTTAATACCCAGTGTGGCCATATTTGTGCAGATATCACTAACATTTGTCACATTGGTCTTATGCTAGGTTTAAACCATGGGGAACCGTCTTAGACCCATTTTGTTTGTTTTGAAACCATTCAATTCTGATAACTCACTAGGTAGTACTACAAAATATGATTACTAAGGTTGAAACCAAAGTACTACATATTACACTGATATGTACATTTAGCTACAGAAAAAGACTGATTCATTGTGTTTTTTGTTTGTTTCCTGTTTTAGAGTGTAAATATACATTTACATGTATGTTCTTTATTTTATATATGTACAGTATATGAATGTTGGATATTGGATAGTGCCTTATCATTTCGATAACAGTGTACATTTCTCTATATATATATTTGAAATTCCACCATTAAACGATGGTGGCTGTAGATATACCTTTGCTTGATGTCATGTATTGTATTTATTGCAAAAAATGTGAAAAATAAAATCTATATGATCCCCTTTCCATCAGAGACATTTTGTTTGTATGCTCCTTTACTTGAATATTGTGTTCAGAGAAAATCAAACGGAAACACACATACATGTATGCACACAGGCATCCACGCAATGAGACAATTTGACATTCACTGGCCGGTATTCTACTAAATTTATCAACTTATGCTAGACTAAAACAGACAGAAATTACCAGTAACCAGTTGAACTAGTTCACATCTGTGCAATTTGACAATTATTACATTGATGGTCGTCATGCACCCCCTCTGATTGTTCTCCTCACGGGACATCCGGACAAAGGGATACTTGACATTCCAATGAAATGGTTGAAGTACATGTCACCGGTAATATTATATCCTTTTAGTCAGCGGACATAATATTACTGGTGGCCCGTTAAACCATTTCATTGAGAATGTTAGTCTGATGAGAAACAATAAGCTTATATCCCTGGTGGTGGCATGAAGTAACCATCAATGTGATAGTCAAATTCCACTACTGATGTAGAATTGAATTGATGTAATTTCTGTCCTTTTAGTCTAAAATTTAGTAGAATAGAATACCGGCCACTGTCTTTACATAGCCTTATAGTATGGAAATCAATATTTTCATATATAGAAAATCATACACACGCACACATACAAACATGCTTGCAAACACACAATTTTCCATTCACCATACTTCGTAGGACAGGTACTGTGCCACATCCTTGAATGCCCGGCAAAAAAGCAAACAGCCTTCCATGGTTCACATTGTTCAGGTAATAGATATTTCCTTAGCAATATATTATCGCTTTAATGACTATATACAAGAACACACACATGCACAGATGCACATAAATTTACAATCAACCACAAACACTCTTGGTACTACATTGTATGCCATGTACTGCATGCTCGTTATAACAAACTATTTGGAACCAGAACATTTTTTATGGGAAATTTTGTTACATTCTTATTTGCAATAAAAATGGCTCTGGGGACCACAGAAATGACTTTGCTCAAATTATTTGTGCATTATCAATATAAGTGTTTTTTATAACGAGCATCGACTTCTATTCACAAAAACACACACAAAATAAAACATCAACTTGACTTGTTTTTTTTTTATCTTGATAGATTTAATTCCTAATTACAAAATACACAATACACAAAGTTTCTCAGCATCTGCTCCTGCAGTATTCCTCATTTGTCAACAGAGTGCCTTCACATCAAATTTAAAATGCTATAATACCTTCATAATATTTGTGCAACAAATAGTTCATATTTATAAACTATTCCAACCATTATATGAGGAATTATTTTTTTCACTTTGGGTTTCGTTTTGTTTTTTCATCCTTTAGCTCTCATGTATCTTATCTTCCAATTTTATCAAATCCAAATGAATGTGACAAATTGAACTTTTTTCAATAAGTTAATGGATGGATGTGTGGATGGTTAAAGTATCGTTCAGGTATACACAATGCTCAGTATTGGTTGGCATTACAGATGAAGGAATCACTTTTGTCTTCAACGGTTAAACAAGTATAATTTAAACCCCACAATTAGAGGGGGAAAAGAAGGAAGTCAAGTTCCAGAGTGGAAATGGTTTTCTGACATTATTTTCTGACAACCATAGACAGAATAATGCCAAGCTAGCCAATTAATATGGGAGATACAGTGAAACACGAGCACATTGAGCCCATTGAATTAACCTTGTTATATTGGTATCTTAAAAGCAAGCCATCAAATACAAAGTACTTGGACCTGTACAATTGTCTAATCATATCAGGTACCTCATCATAAAACAGCTCTTCATAACGAGGTTCCACTGTATAACACGTATAAACCTGGCTCGACCCTAGCATGTACAGTAAAACCTTGTTATAACGAGCACCAAATATACCTTGTTATATCAGATATACCGTTGTATCAGTGCTTAAAAATGATAAAATATATAGAGCCTGGACCTGTGACAATAGCCTCGCTATATCATGTACCAAGCTCGGTATAACAGAGTTCGTTATGAAGAGGTTCCACTGTAACCAAAACAAATTCAAATGAGCCCACCCTTCAGACTATGGCTATGCAGAATTATATACAAAGGTGGCCACATTCGTGACTCGCGTTGCATCAAAGGTGAAGGTCATGAGCTAAAAAAGGATGTGATGATGGGTCAACGGAAGGATGAGCTGAGAGCAGAGAAGGTATCCCACTTCACAAAGCAGCGCTGACAGGCGTCGGTCAATGCGCTCCACCTACACCGTGCTGTTGAGAAAAAAATGGGAAAATAAAACACATTAAAAACATGAAGAAGAATAATTAATGTGACAGACGTTCATTGCAATACGCTTCATAGGGGGTGTTGCAAAAAAGAGAGTTGCAATCAACCGCAAAGTTGCGATTAAATTTGAATGGCCCAACATTCAGTTGCAAAATCGTACGATATTTGGAAAAATGCTACGGTGTCCGTGATGGGCCTGTGCAGTGCCCTTGCGGTGACTGTGCGATGCTCTTTATGATGTGTCTTTGGGCTTATGACCAGTAAAAATCGTACGATGTATATATTTTTTCCGACGTCATACGGCGAGGAAAAATGCAATGGACACTGCAGGATAGAAACGGCACACTTGCGGCCACCTCAAGATTCCCACAAGATGTCCCCTAAAAGTGGCATCGTACGGGCACCTTATCCCGAATCCGAGCATTAGTAGTCTAGGGACACCTGCCAGGTTGAACATCAAATAAAACAGGGCTGGAAATGAACTTGTGGGCCTGGTGGCCACAAATAATTTAAAGAAAATTATTCAAAATTATGTTATATCTGGATGCCCTTTCTGGCCAGTGGAATTTAGCGTCAATGAATATTGGTGGCCCATCACTAATTAATATTTAGTTGCCCTGGCCTAGGGGGCCTGTGCTAACTTTGAGCACTGAATACCCACGTGCCAACGTTTGTATTTCAAAAACACAAGACCTGGGCCCCGTAACATAAAGATTCATGATTAATCGTACGATTGATCAAGTGATCGTACGATTAATCGTGAATCTTTATGTTACGGGGCCCTGAATTTACCCGGACACTTCCTAGTCTCTACACTACAAATGAATACAAATTCATATCTTTTTCAAACTTACTGTAGGGTTTTCAGGAAACTCGGCAAGCTTGGATGTGACTATGCGTCCTGGATTAGTCTGAAGAAAAAAAAACAATATGTAGAGATATATGAAATCTACGACATTCAAGTTTTTTTTAAATTATAATCAGGTCATTAACCAATGCTAGAAATTACCTTGTTTACCTTGTCGGGCTAGTAAAACATGATGGTTCAAATTATCAGGCTAGTAAAACAAGATATATATATATCTTCAAGCAGACTGAAAGTCTGAAACCCAAATCGGGTGGCCACAAATAAAGAAAAACATGTAACAAAATATGTTATATTTGGCTGCCCATTCGGGCCAGTAGAACAAGCATCAATGGAATTTGGTAGCACAAGTTCACACAATTTGTATTAATTTTTTGTTTTGTCATTGAAAGTCATTGAAAAGACAATCATTTTGTATTAATGAAACTTTGTAATTAGACAGCCTTTTGAAACAATATATACGAACATATCTAACCAGTTAACCCACAGAAAGATATTTGTGACTGTTCCAGTCGTGTCATGATATTTATGTCTGACTTTAAAGAGTAGAATAAACTGGATTTAAGCCCCTAAGCCCCTGAGCCAAAAGTAAAACTATAGTTTATTAGACAAACTGGTTGGAAACAAAAATGTTTGGTTGTACTTACAGCTAGATGGTACTTGACGAAGTAATGTGTGACCCACATCGGAAGGACAAACCACTTGAAGAAAACACCGCCTTTGAAAAGCAAGGGTCTCAGCCTGTTACCCTGTAGAATCATAATGACATTGAAGGAACATTTGATTAATAAATTAATATCATGCCTAGAAGGCTAATGGCTAATCAATGTGACTATACTACAATTTTTTATTTAAAATAGTGCTGTAACTGACCTTGATGATCGGATCGTTTGATCGGATCGGCAAAATTTTATCGATCTTCGAAATCGGATCGATGATCGGGATCGGATGATCGGCTATAAAAAAATTTAAAAAAAAAAAAAAAAAAAAAAAAAAAAAAAAAAAAATCGTTTTTTTTTTCCTTTGGAAAATGATCCCCAAAAAACACAATTTGGGAATATAAATGAATACCAAAGCAACATATATCCATATTAATAAGCCCAAGGTAATCTTGTAGGTGTATGCTTTCATTTCAAACTGATTACCTCTTCTTTTACAAAATTATTCACGTCGATTTTGAGCTTAGTCCCATGTGATTAATTTGGCGTAACCTTTCAGAAACACATGGGACTAAGCTCAAAATCGGCGCGAATAATTTTGTAAAAGGAGAGGTAATCAGTTTTAAATGAAAGCATACCCATACAAGATTACCTTGGGCTTATTAATATGGATATATGTTGCTTTGGTATTCATTTATATTCCCAAAATATGTTTTTTGGGATCATTTTCCAAAGGAAAAAAAAACGGATTTTTTTTTTTTTTTTTTTTTTTTTTTTTTTTTTTTTTTTTTTTTTTTTTTTTTTGCCGATCCGATCTTCCGATTTTTTCTGCATGATCGGAAATCGGCCAAAAACGGTCCGATCATGTATGATCGGATCGTGATCGGCATGCCGATCCGATGATCGGTTACAGCACTAATTTAAAATAATATGCAGATTGCAGAGTGTGATTATAAACTCTCTATTTTACATCACCTATGATCACCTCTGTTTTTAGAAGAAAAAAATAGTCTCACAAGTTAGGGCATCATGCCCAAGGTATTTTTTCATTAAGTTGACATTTGTGACCGACTCTGGCAAAACCAGCAACTTTGACACAAAATGTAAAATTGAGCTTTTGATATGATGTTGTTGTGTGGATGTTTCTCTTTATTTTGAGACCATTTTTATGCCGATCGGACAAACATTGACACAGTTATGATTGTGTAATGATTTTTCTTATTCTGCTAAAACAATGGATATAAGTGAGGTTAAAGTTTAACATTCAGTTCAAAGTACAAGTCATTCTTGATTTTATCCTAAAAATAGCTATTTTCCCGATAATTTTTCGGAATTTTGCATATCTCATAAGAGTGTCCGCCCAAAGACTTTAAAAATGGTACCTTCTGCCTTCTAGCCAGGCGCTCGGCATTTATAGAATGGAGAAGGGAAAGTTAATCACACGAGTTACCAGAGGACTGGCCCCCTTCTGTAGCTATCGCTACATTTAGTAGACGTGTGGCCTAGGGGTAATGAATCGGAGATAGGCGCCGCCTTATGTGCCAACATTGGCACCGGAAGGACTTTAACTTTTAACATAAGAAACTAGAAAAGTTGCTATTTACAATTTGATACTAAAATGTCCATTTCGTCCCCGAGGTCAATTTTCGAACTTTTTAGGCCATTTATGCAAAATCGTAAATGCGGCGAAGTTATTGGTTTTGCCAGAGCCGGTCTCATTTGTCCCACACAGACATACTAGTTATACCAGTTATGAAAATTAAAACAATTAGATAGTCACAAACGTCTTCATGCATCAATTTGGGTAGGTGATCCGTTACTGGTGTAGAAATGGTATATCAAAACAAAAAACATTTGTTGTTGGCAGATTCTTTCCTCCATTTACCAGCAAATGCACAACAACAAAAATGTTTTTTTATGTGATCGACGATTTATAGAATTTGATAATAATTACGGACAGTAGTAGTAGTACTACTACAGTACTAGTACTAGTACTAGTACTTAGTAGTATTGTTTTGAAGACCAAAAAATTTAGGAAAAAATTATGATTTCCCGTCTGTTTTCTGTAAGTGTAGCGATGCGTTCTAAAACACATTGTTCAACTGTTGAACGCAATGCAAACATTGTACGAATGGCCGGTATGCTTAAGCTTATCTCCAGCATATAATTTAGCGTATATTTTTTAACAAATTTTAAATTTAAATTAAAAGGAGCAATTCATCTGAGTTGAAATAAATAAGACAAAAGAAAGAAGAAAATAAAAACAAGATTGGCGTAAATATTCAAAATTAATGAAGAACGCCAATAAACTTAAAACAACAACTGCCAAGTTTTTGTTAGCTTTTTGTTTTTAGCGATAGCCAAGATAAAGACAATGATGACAATGATGGCAATGGCTTGCGAATTGGGATTGCGTGAGCCGTGAAGTTGCATGGGCATAGCACTCACCAGCAGATTATCAACGGGGGTGAGCAGGCGACTGAAGGGAGACCTGACCGTCTCGAGTAGCCGATTTTGGGGCCTCCATTCTGGTCTTGGTTCACTCGCATCCAGCCTCTGATCCATCAACCAATTTCTTCTTCGTAGTCTTTCTTCCTTCACCCAATTTTCTAGGACATAATCTCCCTTCGCCCATTCGGGCAAAGGGGGATTTACGCCGGCTGGCGGTCTCTTATCGGAACGAGACAACGAATGTATTGGATTCGCCATCTTGTGTGTGTGAATTTTTGCTCAATAAATTTCGGGAGAAGTTTGATAGCGCCATCTGTTGTCCAAATATCGTCGAGGATAATTATGCTGCTTCATCAATAATAATTATTGTTCAAATTAATCAAATAAAATAAATACAAATTTAATACAAAAATGTGCATATCATTTATCGTTATTTTTTATATAGAAAAATTATCAAAAGTGGAGTGATTTATGAATTCATGTATTATAACAGAAACAGATAGTTGAGTTTTGGTAAAGAAAGTACATTTTTGGTAAAACTGAATTTTAGTAACCAAAACCTGCACCATTATACCGTAAAAGTTTGACTAGAGGCGCTACTGGTTTAGAGGAGTATCAATAGCGCCAGCAAACATCCAAAACGATCCAGTATAATGAATATGTATCTAGCCTTTTGTCAACGATCTTCGAGCCGGTCTAAATGAATATTCATGATAGCATTATCACGCAAAGTTAGAAAAGATGAACGTTACTAAGGGTTGAAATCCAATAGACCGCTTCTGTAATGTATGCAAATAATATGCGTATGACGCAAGACTCCCCGTTGGCAAGCTTAACAATAGTAACTAGGTCCGGCAAGCTAAGTTTGCCGGAGCTTGCCGGACCTAGTTACTATTGTTAAGCTTGCCAACGGGGAGTCTGACGTCATACGCATATTATTTGCATACATTACAGAAGCGGTCTATCAAGCAAGCAGAAGTAGCGCTTGGGTCGGTGGTTGGTGCAAATCAGGATAAGGTAAAATTGCATCACGGTATGAAGAGCCGTAGGTTCAAGACGCACTGGATAAGTGATTTATTTTTATTTTTTATTTCATAGGAAATTTTGTTTTAACAGATGCCAGCGTTTTGTGCATAGGAATGGGAATGAAAATTATCATTTCTGTGTTAACTTAAATACACAATTATTACATTCAGGTGAATGAAGTCCTGACATTCTGCTAGTAATAGTATTACGCTTTATATATTAGTGGATGGAGGGGGTAGGGTCATTTTAAAATTGATTCATCACCCTGTTTCAGCCAACTCTTCATCAAGCACAAATTTTATTTTACTCTTTTCCGACTAAGAATTAATAACAACTTATGAATAGGAAGCAATGTTGAGCAACCCAGCCCCGCCCCCCTCCCCCCCCCCCCCCCCACACACACACACGGACACAAACACACCCGTTATAGTATACATGCACACAGCACACGCACGCTATGACTACGATTATGTTCATTATGCATGGTTTGTCAGATTCGAACTTGAGATGCCGTGTCATGCATTCTTTGATTTTATGCTGCTAGTGCTGCACGTTGTAACTTCGAAACTGCTATGTTATGCAATATGTTTCTATCTCTATAGTTGAGATGAAACTCAAGAGATTATGCAAATATATATGTTGTTGCTATTCATTTGAAATAGTGTGAATAGTCTTGTTGGTGGTGCATCATGAGTTCCTTTTCAAAACAGATAATGCGGAGAGCACAATGAGGATAACGATTGCTTGGACAGAATAATACAGTTCGAACAATAATGTTCCTCCTAGCGGCTCAAATAATGCAATAGATCGTACACCTGTTCTGAATAATTATACATAAGCATGAATGAAACATGTCGAAGATGTGTGAAAGGGCTGAAAGAATATGCTTTAAATTCCGCTTCAGAACGTGGTTCAACGGTAGATGGTATTGGTCTGTTTTTAGATCTCAAAGTACGCGGATCAAATCCACCCAAATGAAGTCCTGCGGTTTTTTTTTTATAGTATTAGTTGTTGGTTCTGTTTCCCTGTTTTGTGTCATTCTCCTTTCATTTCACTTTTTTTCTCGTCATTTTTTGTTCATTATATTCTTTTATTTATTTTGTTTTAAATTGTTTCAATTCATTTGTTTCTTTTGTAACCTGCATTTAAAAACAATGTTTTCATGATTGGTTTTGTTTGCATTCATTCAAATACAGTACGCACATAGCGCACACACCTCACACACGTTAATACCAGAATAAAGTTAGCAATTATCTGTAATCCCAATATAAATCAATTGTTGGCCTCAAAGTCCACTCAGATTGATAAAGGGACAACATTTCTCCTCCGATAGACAAGATCGCTACTATATTTTCTTGCCCAAGTGCTTCAAAATATGACGACATCTGGGATAACCTCGATCACTTAATCGACTGTAAATCAACGGCATAATATGCCATTACAAAATGGACTATCATGCAGAGAGCGCTATAATGCATAGTTACATAATATTCAAACAGATCGACTGCTTGTACGAGGTTTATCTGCCTAGTAACAGCTTCAGTGTGCGTCGTAAAATATGATAACAAAAGAATCACATGGAAACCAAACAGGTGATCGTGATGAATAGAAATTCAACTGGAAAGAGAAAACTAGTTAAAGACAAATTACCTTATTAGATGAACATAATGCTTAAATATAGAGCGATTTTGTAATAAATATTTGTACATGGAATATTTTCTATGGAATGATTTGTGAAAATACTATAACATGTTAATGTAAAACACATTCCCTTATTCAAACATATCAGGAACCAATGGCTATGAGGCAGAATGCATGTTGTACATACATACTCGATAGCTACATTGCTATTTAACATGTTTAATTTGATTGAAATGTTTTTAATTGTCATCTACCAGCATTTAGGGGATTTGGCTTTAAGGCGCGTATTTTCTTAAAGTAATTATAATACAATAGGTAATCCTCATTGATTTACTGGTCGTGATGTTCAGTGAAATATTTTGGAGGGGTCGAAGGGGAAGGATGATGGGTAGCTTGAGAGACATCGTTAAATGGACCAAGGCCCAAGGGTGTCGAAAATTCATAACAAACATTATTTTAAAAACACGTTACAAGTTACAAGTTGCCCCTTCCCCCTTTACCACTATTTGGCGGCCTTGGGGAAACAACTGAATAAGTGGTCTCGGTCTCGGCCTCGAATATTTTTGGCGACGGACATGCACCCCCCCCCCCCCCCCCCCCCCCATGGGCGTCGATACTTACGTAATATCCATTCATCAGGGGGATGGATGAATAGATCATCCCCCCTGATGAATGGGTATCAATGACAGATCGACGCCCATGCCCCCCCCCCCCCCGCCTACACGACTCTTAACTAGTGTGTTTGTGTGTGTGTGTGTGTGTGTGTGTGTGTGTGTGTGTGTGTGTGTGTGTGTGTGTGGGTGGGGTGTGGTGTGGTGGGGTGGGACAGGGAATGCCATGATTTCACCTGAATGTCATAATTGTGTATCTGACAAAAAGTAAATGATTTTCCTTCCTATTCCTATGCAAATTATTGAAAAGAGGAAGTATTTAAAAAATATTTAACGATTTGTTCAAAATTATCGAATGATTTCGTGTAGCGCCCTATATACCAAATCTTAACTATCCCTTTAAACACGTTATTGGTTGTTTTTTAACACAAGAAATTTACAAAATTGAGCAAGAGACGCAATTATGTAAATTTGGTTGTATTTAGATTTACCCTTCATCGTTAATTTCCTTTGCCTACTTTCCCCTTTTGCTAGAAGCCTTGCTCCCCCCCCCCCCCCACCCCCAAATCGTTTAAGTTTGTCGATATACCGTATGTCCCAACACAAAGTACAATCAGACTTTCTGCAGCGATAACTTTAAAGAAAATAGAGCAATCATGATGCTTTTTCATGACCACTGAAGCAAATCGAATAGGGTTTTCTGCAAGATGTAAGTAATAAGTTATAGCTTCATACCCTGAAAAAGCATAATGATTGATTTAAGGCTATTTTTAAAGTTATCGTTGCAGTAAGTCCGATTGTAATTTTTGTTTGGGACATACGGTAGTACAAAAGGGGTTCCCAAAGCCAAATAATATTTAATTCCATAATTATACAGGAGCCGTAATCCTTGCGGGATGGGTCTTCGGATAGAGGCAAGTCGATAAAGACGATACCGATTAACAGCGGTACGTGACGACCACCAAATTCTGAAAGACGGTACTGCCCCTTTGATCATGAAAATGATAGATCAATGCCAAGGCTAGCTGGTGTTAATTCGAAATGCAAACCTATACAATTGTATTCCTCTTTTAGGTACAAATCTGTCTGATAGCTTCTCTGCCTCCGCCCATGGGACTCCAGGTATATATTATAACCCCTATACTGTCTACCTGCATGTAGGCCTATAGTGTAAATTATTCAGTCTCCCTGTGTCTATTTTTTTTTTTTGGAAGCATGACGTTCCGTCATCATCATCATCATCATCATCATCATCCTCATGATTATAATCATCATCCTCCTCATCATCATCATCCTCATCGTGATCATCATCATGCAGCAGCAGCATCACGATTGACCAATTTCAATCCCCATATATAGTGTATGCATTGTTTATATTAATCCATAATTAAACATTAATCATGACACAATACACAACATAATGGATTAATCATACAACAAGAAAGTGAGGGTTGCGTTGGTTTCTCATTTTATATTCAGTTTTATTCCCGAGCCAAAAAAAAATCAAGCAAATTGACATGAAGAAAATAGTTTGAAAAGCATCTTTAATTTTCTAAAGGAAGTAATTTAAATGTTGCTTGTAAGTATCGGTTTCCATGGTGGTGTATATAATACGTGCGGTTACGGGTACACCATGTGAGATGGGTGGATTGGTAAGTCCTGAAAAGGACTATGGTAGTCCTAGAAAGGACTGTTGGTGTAGTTCTGAAAAGAACTGTGGTATTCTTCTAGGTGAGTTCTAAAAAGAACTGTTTGTAGTCCTAGAAAGACTCTTGGTAGTCCTATAAAGACTGTTGGGATAGTCCTGAAAAAGACTGTTGGTATTCTTTCTTGGAGAGTCCTAAAAAGGACAATTGGTAGTCCTAGAAAGGACTGTTGTTAGTCCTAGAAAGGACTGTTAGGGATAGTCCTGAAAAGGACTGTTGGTATTCTTTCTAGGAGAGTCCTAAAAAGGACAATTGGTAGTCCTAGAAAGGACTGTTGATAGTCCTAGAAAGGACTGTGGTATTGCGAGGAGGAGACTCCTGACGACGGATAGTCAACCTATTCGAAACGTCGAGTCCCTCCTACCATCCACCCTCTCCTCGCAATACCCACAGTCCTTTCTAGGACTATCAACAGTCCTTTCTAGGACTACCAATTGTCCTTTTTAGGACTCTCCTAGAAAGAATACCAACAGTCCTTTTCAGGACTATCCCTAACAGTCCTTTCTAGGACTAACAACAGTCCTTTCTAGGACTACCAATTGTCCTTTTTAGGACTCTCCAAGAAAGAATACCAACAGTCTTTTTCAGGACTATCCCAACAGTCCTTTATAGGGACTACCAAGAGTCCTTTCTAGGACTACAAACAGTTCTTTTTAGAACTCTCCTAGGAAGAATACCACCAGTTCTTTTCAGAACTACACCAACAGTCCTTTCTAGGACTACCATAGTCCTTTTCAGGACTTACC
This sequence comes from Echinarachnius parma, assembly GCA_037951105.1. NCBI lineage: Eukaryota > Metazoa > Echinodermata > Echinoidea > Clypeasteroida > Echinarachniidae > Echinarachnius > Echinarachnius parma. Next base: position 2,952 of record JBAMJV010007031.1, on the reverse strand, counting down.
AATCCACCCATCTCACATGGTGTACCCGTAAACCGCACGTATTATTAGGAAGTAATTTGTTATAGTGAATTGAAATTTATAACGGATTATAAAAAGTATGGTCAGCCTTGTTAAAATGATCCATTTACTTTGTAAAATTCAACCAAAATCACTTGGAGCTTTTACACGTCTTGTGTAATTTGTTGTTGGGCTTATGGGAACAAAAGGTTTGATTTTTCAATGTCTCCATAAATTATGGAGATATATCAGAATTTATTTATTTATTTATTTATTAATCGACTGTAGTCAAGAGTATTCACGCGAAAGATCGGATAAAATCAGACAGTGTTTTTTCTGTTTTTACTAGGTAAACATTCATTCTTTTCTATAAAAATCTCACATATCTTTTTCAAGATGATTAAAGTCTCAAATGCTGCTTTTTGGAGAGAAAAAATATTCAATTAATGGATCACTTGAAGGCATACATCATGTGAAAAGAAAACAAAAATGTAAAACGATATTTCAAGCAAATGAAATATAAGAATAGAGCTCACTTCCAAAAGGCGCTAAGTCCACTTTCCATAAAAATTGAGTTAACGATATATCTACATGTAAAATCTGCGTAGCTATCTAGGAATCCACATTTTACGAAAAATAACTTACTCAAAATCAAATATAGAAAGTTCAATTTTCATATTCCCATAGACACGTGTGCAAAGTGGGACGAGGAAACCTGTTTTCCTCGGAAGTTCAAAAAGTGGATTTAGCGCCTTTTGATTGAAAGCTCTTATGTTATCATAAAATAAACTTACACAAATATTTGTTCCCTGTTGACAGATAAACTACAACAAACTGTAGTATTTCAGATCATTGTGCAAATAGTGAGTCATTATAAATCAATGTTAAAATGCCGATAGGAAATAATTTGCGCTTTGATCATATAACATTGATTATCTCCTTAACAAAGAAAATACAAATTATGTTAAAAATACACGCTGAGTTATCAAATACGTATTAGTTAAAAGTTAAAGAGTTAAATAATTGATTAGTTCCAAAAGGCACTAAATCCGTAAACATGTTACAGTTATATGAGAACAAAACATATTGAAATAAACTTCTAAGATTTATTTATTCATTTTAGTTTGACGTAAGAAAATAAATTACTATAATGTTTAAACGTCATGAGGTTTGGAAAAAATGAAAGTTGGCTATAAATATATAAATTTACTCGAAAATACCTGAAGTGGATTTAGCACATTTTTGAATTAACATTATTTGTAAGGAACAATGGGGCGTATGCACACAAACAAGCAATTGCTTGCAAGCAAAAGCTTGTGCTTACAAGCACAAGCAATTGCTTACTGCTCGTAAGCAATTGCTAACCAAACAAGCAATTATTGCTTAAAACCGTATGCATAAAACGAACCTTTTACTTGTCTTGATAAGCAATTGCTTGCGTTTTTTCATGCACCTCCAGACCAGCTTGAGCTCTTGCTTACTAAGGACATTCGCGTTTTAGAATCAAATTTTCATACCGTTTCAGGATGATTTAGAACTCCTGGTTCCAGAGGTTATGTTGTGATTACATATTTAATCAAATGGCTGTTATTTTAGACATTTATATCCATGTAGGCAATTTTGTTCATGATTTGAAAATATTTGCGTAAGAAAAATACTGTTGCCAGGTCGGGCACGACCAGGGAAAGCTGCTATGCAAGGGACTACACGACGTTTGCATACACGAATCCCCTTTGTTGTCATGCAGTGCGATGTTCGCACAACCGTAACGATGCTTCAACACGTAAGCAATTGCTTAGGCAGTGTAAGCAAAAGGTTTCAGCACAAGCAAAAGCTTATGCATACGAAATTAAGCAATTGCTTGAACTTGATCTTTTGCTTGACAAGCTCTTGCTTGTGCTTGAAGCAATTGCTTATAAGCAATTGCTACGTTGTATGCATACGGCCCAATGTCTTGAATGAACGTTAAATAGACGCATCGTATTTAAGAGAGTCACTATCACCCCTTTCATCTTCAAGATCACGAGCAGCGGCAGCCAAACAGCTCTTCTTATAAAAGACTACTCAATAACGGACGATGACTGCTACCCTTTGATTGTGAGGATAGCCAACTTTTAAGTGAGGAATTGTATGAAACTTTTAAGGTTTCGAACATTAGAAGTTAACCAAGAACCTAACGGGTATACCACGATACGAACGATTGTGACATACCTGAAGCAGAAAGCCCAGTCAAAACCATTACAATCATGTTTGTATGTATGCATCCCACACTTTTTGCCTGCCATTCTAATTACCACAATCACAACCATCACAGGCACCACTGCAACTTTCAGTAGGCAAGCCAATATTGCAGAACTCCCATTCTATCTGGTTGAGAGTAGTGAAGCACCAAGCGTAGAAGCGGTACGGTGCCGGATTGCGACAGTAGTTGTGGTCCCCCAACCCTTTAGTCGGGTAAGCCTCTGGAGTGTAAGGGTGCGGTTGGGGTTCCTGAACGCTCCACTTCTGGCACGGGATACCGCTCCGGGTCACGTTCGCATGGCCTCTGTAATCCTCAGCGTCGTTCTTGACGTAGCATTCTCTTGGGTCTGCAACAATCAATAAATCTTTATTTAGAGGTGGGGGGGGGGGGGGGTTTCCCATTGTTTTTATATTTTTTTATCCAAAAAGGCCCTGGACCCACCCACCCACTTCCAAATTTATTTTATTTGGATGTTTGGAATTTGTTTAACCGTGCAAGGCCATGGTTAAATACTCTTGCCTATGCCACTTTCATACGTCTACGACCTACGACCTATATCTGTGGCACGGATTTTGACCATAGTACGCAATGTACGCGGTGCGCTCTGAAGCCATACTATGGAACAAATGTTCGATGAGTCATTCACGCATAAGTTTGTACACACTGTGAGCTACGTTGCTTCGTGCGATAATACTCATCATCTCAAGGATATT